>JBBMOC010000012.1:7467756-7743814 GCA_037975185.1 Centropyge bicolor | reverse complement strand
CACCCACACACTCCCACCCCCTCACCCCACCACTGCCCCGGCTTTTCACTGTGGTTGTCATTTCATTTCCATTCTCAAACAACTTCACGCTAGACTGCTACCCAGATACCCATATTTTCTCAATGGACACAGAAGATTAGGAGTCTGAAGAAGGAAACAATACGGGCTATTTTTTGCTCAGACTGACTTAAACTGTTNTGCATTTGTATTTAGTCTACGTCGTCTTTCCTCTGCTGTTTCAGAAAGGACCAGAATCTCGTGTCCACCGTGAACTGCTGGTATTTGGTCTTGGACCAGACCAGGCGGGAGAGCAGAGACCACGCCACTCTCAGCGACATATACAACAACAACGTCATTGTCCGGCTGGCACACGTGGGCGAGGATGTCATCAGACTTTTCAAAAAGGTCAGAATCGGAATTAAATGGATGAGGGCATGTAACCCCGACCGTGACTAACGCACACAGTCACAGAACCTATATGCTCTGACCGCATGACTGAAGCCCACAGCTGGGAGCTTGACGCCACACCAACGAAAATATGTAAAAATATGTTTGACTCTATGAGGATGTACAGTGTATTTAATGCCATATGGCCCATACACCATATCACGTGATTATGTTTACTGTGTCAGTGATATTTTTTTAATCAATACTTAAGGTTGTCTAAGCCACTTTCAGCCTGGTTTCAAATAATGCCCATTTGAGTTGACTATTCCCACACAGCACTGAGGTTTCAGCTTCCTAAATTGCACCACTTTAGATTTCCAGTATACATGGCTATTATGACCAAGTGTCTCTGGTAAAGCTTAACAGGATTGGTGAGAGATTTCATTTCTCTTTTTAACCTCCCCCCGTTCATCACGCTTATTGTCATTCTCAATATCATGCTCAGTTTGATCGCTATATCGAATCACTAACCTTTTTGTGATGGTCTTTACACCTCATCACTCTTGTCGGCCGCACTCCTACTCATTTCATTTCACACCAAATTCACGTTAAATAGGTCTTGTTCAGTAATTTGAAAATTACATCTGACTTATTCAGAGTCTTAACATCATAGAGTCCACTTGTGTAACCCTTTTGTTCTTGGTTGTACTCTCACATCACATAAGCCATATGCTAAATATATGATACTTGTGAGAGTAGCAGAGTGTCTGTGCTTCAGGGTTTGTGATGAACAGTCTGCCCTGGGGATCTTAGATCAGTATCGTTTGACAGAGGCAGGAGTCCACAGTAATTTATGCCCTCTAGGGGGCTCCGCACTGTCACGACGGGAGCCTTGATGAGAACGGGGTGGCTTGCGGCCAGCACAAAGAGCAAGGCTAATAACTCCCTGCAGAAAAAACTGTCTCCCTCTGCAAGAAGTTAGCTCAGATTGTGACAAAGTTCTCCAAAACAATAATCCTGTTATGCTGTAGCATCCTGGTTCAGCTGCAGTGCAGTCTCGCTGCTAATGAGTTACACATGCAGAGGAGGGAAGGAATCAACTCTGGCATTCGATAAGTCAAAGTTTAAATGTACTGAATGTGCTGTGATTTAATTCTTGTCACATGTGAAAAAGCAAAGGTTGCTGTTTTGACAAGCGACCCCCGAGAGGTGGCAAAAAAAAAAGCCAGGATTGATTGGGCTAAGCGTCGCTGCATATCCCCTCAACAGGATTTCCAGAGTCACTCTCCAGTGGCCACATTCCCCCTGTTGGACTATAAGCCCTGTCATGGGATACGCTCAATTCATCATAGGCTCTTAGCCCCTGTAACTGAGCTGAAACTGTGACACAGCTCCTTGGGAAATATTCTGCAGTTACTGCACTGTTCTATTTTTGTCTGCATGTGCACTTTGGGCATTGTATTAGATCTCTTCTGGTGCAGTATAATGACAGCATTTCAATGCTTGCTGACATCCCTCACATACAAAATATACACAGCCTTCATATTTTTCACTCGTGGGAAAGCTTTTCTCTTCAATAACCTGGTTGTCAGTCTTCAATACCTGCCTTCATATGTTCTTTAAACGTGCCATTATTGTCACCTGTGAAACACCTATCTCCCATCACCTGTTTTTCTCCTCTGCAGAGTAAAGACATCGGGGTGCAGATGCACGAGGAGTTGGTGAAAGTCACCAATGAGCTCTACACAGTGAGTTAAACAAATATCATTGCCCTTTCATGCCTAACCTTTCTTTGTCTACACCAGCCTGCCTGTTTTTCCTCTTCCCCATGTTAGCTGCCTCCGGCTCATCAGTCCTGAGCCCGAGCTTTTTTTCAGAACTGAACCTATAACCTGTGAAGCATCTGGCCTGACACTGCACACAGAAGATATGCCTTATCAGCAGTGCACCCTCTAACAGGTCATTTCTTTCTTCTCCTGAGGTTGTGAAAGGAGAAAATTTGCATTCTTCCTCCCACTGTGAATTTCTACATCAGTTTGAAGGGGAGAGCGTTCTTGCCCCTGGCTGTGCTTCAAGCGGACTCAGCAGTCTGTGCTGCAGTGGTGCACTGTGCACACAGCAAACACGAGCTGCTGTAATACTTTCAGCTAATGTTATCACACACATCTGTTTATTGGTAACAGTTGTCGCTCTGTCTATTGTTGCATGTTGCACTGTACACAATGCTCAGACGCCCCATGTGGAAACAAATGCGCACACATGGCGTTAAACATACAGAGCCATGCAGAAATAGAAAACAGCTGTGTTCAGTGCTGATGCCTCTTCGTCTGGCTGATGAAAAATGAACCGATGCAGTGATATCATCTGCTGCATGTGGGACACAAACACACCAGACTGTGTCCTTCTGGATCTTTGAATCAGTATCAGAATCAGAATGGCCTTTATTGTCATTATACAGGATGTACAACGAGCTTTCAGTGCAATAGTCAAGTTAAAAATTATACAAAAATAGTATAAGTGAAAAAGACAGTTTAACAAGATGCAGGGAGGCTTTAAATATACAAGATATATACAAGATGAGATGCAGACTTGTGCACAGCACAATTGAGGCGCAGTGTACGATATGAGGTAGATGGTAAATATTGATGGAAATAGTCCAGATTTCTATGTTGTTCACATAATATTGCACAGGAGCAGATATGTATTGCACAGACACCAGGATATGTATTAATTTTAGTGCAGTTACTGAACTTTGTGTTCAGTTACTGTTCAACAGCTAATCTGCAAAAAGAGTTAACGTGTACAAAAACATGCAGCAAATTTACAAGTCTGAACTTTTAAAAGCCACTAAAAACTGAACTGATTTGAGGTAATTAAAGCAAGAGTACAGGTATCTTAAGGCAAGCAGGGAAACTGCAGGTTGTGAAATTAACTATCCAAAATCATGCCTTAAATGTCTGTAAGTGCAATTGATAGACCCTATGAAATCTTAAAATTATCTTTCATAGGTCTTAAAACTAAATAGAGTCACACCTACAGTTGCTACGCCAGTGATTTGCCTGTTGTTTTAAATGTATTATAATTACAAAATTGATCAAACTGTTGAGACTAGTTTGGACTTACTTTGTATAGAATTTAAATCCCTGCAAGGTAAGACATTTTGAAACACACTTATTTTAAGATATTCTTTTTACACTATCGTTCTGGTTCATTCATCATTTGATTCCATTTTTTTTCATCGATGTGTGAAACTCCACCTTTGGCTACTTGCCGCGCGCTTAATCATCTGCATTACGTCCAGCACGTTATTGAGTAAATACTGTAAGCGATCAATCAAAGATAATTAAAAAACTTGTGGAATGTTTAATTCTTTTTTTTCACTTAAGACACATTTATCATAGTGCTGAAAAATTGATTGTGACTCCAAACTATAATAGCACCAAAGTCTCTATAATGCTTGAAAGTGAAATATTTAAAGTTGATATTTGACTCCCTTTTACAAGAACAGATAGATAGATTAACGTTTATTTGCCCCCGTGGGGAAACTGGTTTGCAGTAAGAACACTCACTCATTTCACATTAGGTAGCCCAATACTTGGAAACAATATCTCCACATTTCACACATGTTATGGCGAGACCAGATGGATCTTATTTCCTGTCCATATTTAAAAAATGTGATGGCAAGTGGAATATCAGGGAACAGGGAATGAGACAAACAGGAAGCTGCTCAGTGCTGCTATGCGATTTTTTGCAGAAATGAGCTAATTGCACTACGGTTTAACAAGCAACAGTTCATAAAAGAGATGACACACAATGTAACAGAAAACTGTTTAATTGCCGTGCAACTTCAGTGATTGTTGACAGCCGCTCACACTCATTTTAAAAGGATGTTTGGGAGGAGTCAATGTGCGGCGAATCACAAATGTATGAAGCAGAAACAGTCGCATGATACAAACCGCACGAGGACTGGTCTCACATGTAACATTATACAGCACTTTACTGCTTTACTGATATTGATTTTTCCTCTCCCTTATTCATGCATTATTAAATGCCTGTCTGCAGCTCCCACACACAGGATCGCAGTGTTCCTGGCAAATTTATAAAGCTTGAATAAAACTTATATACCTCTAATTTGTTTATATGATCAGGCGTGAGTTAAATCAAAAATGAAGTACGGGTTTGTCTTTGTCAGCCTGCTTTTCCTCCGCTATTGATTGGCTGCTGACTTGTTGTGGAAATCGAGTAGTTTCTTGTTTCGCAGGGAGCAGGGATGGTTGCTCACTGTCACTTTGTAACCTCCCTCGTCCCCTGCTGATCGAGCTCGCCGTCCTCTGCACGTCCGCTCAGACGGGGTTGCTAGGAGAGCAGGACTTGGGAGCGAGTGATGGAGGAGCAGATGTTGTTTAATTGCACTGCTGACGCAGGGTTACCAGTTAAACATTTACATGCTGTCTCTTCAGTACAAACGTTGAATCTGCTCGAATTCCTCTGAAGTGAACTGAACAGTGGGAGTTTACCTGGGGCTGTGATCAACCCTGTTTGACACAATCCTTGTTTCACATTGCTAGGATGTTTTTTTAACGATGTTGTGGTGGAGAAAGACAAACATAAAATGTAGACGCATCAGACAGACGCACCCAGTACCAACACCTCCAGCTCAGTTAGGAAATGCTAATCAAAATATGACGCTCCCATGGGCAGGATGAGTAATCTACACTCCCTAATGTTTACGAGTGTAATGAAAATAAATATATTCCAGGGTTACGTGAGTTCATATGTAATATACACCTGGGACTCAGAGACTTTTTTTAGTTAATCTTATCATGATTTTGCCATTTTAAAATTGATGACCTGGGCTCTATATTTAACTGTGTAATGTGCCTCTGTGTATTAAACCACCTCTGGAGTATATGGAGGAGAATACTGACAAAGCTTCACAGTTGTAAATGATTACAAGGTGCTGTGTTGAAAATAAGTCCTCAGAAATCATTATAATTATCAAGGACCCCAGACGTGTCCTGTAAGACTCTTTTAAGCTAATGCAATCACAAAATTTACAGAAGGAAAGGGAAGGGAGGGTTTAATTCCAGAGGCATGCCATGTACATCAATGTTTATAAAAGTCATGAATACACTTGTCTTTTTGAATTTAAATTGTACATTTAGACCTTTAAGAATTACATATTATCATTATCATATTATGTATTTTCTGGTTGTTTAATATGTTCGTTCTTTGTGTGTTTTTGCCACTAAGAATTTTGTCGTCATACTTAAGTTTAAGCTGAATATGAGAGATATTAATGTAACATATCGGCAGTGATTCTTCACACATCTTTTTTTCCTGCTCAAACTCCCTTTTAACAAGCAATTACTACTTGACTATGATGCCCTTGCTACTGAGTTTGACATAAGATGCGTGCTGTCACAGGTGATGAAGACGTACCACATGTACCATACTGAGAGTCTCAGTGCTGAGAGCAAGCTGAAGGAGGCGGAGAAACAGGAAGAGAAGCACATTGGCAAGGCCAATGACGTCAGCTCCAGCCTCCTGCGCTACGGTCACGATGAGCGTCCGCAGCGACGGAGCTCAGTCAAGAAGATGGAGAAAATGAAGGAGAAGGTCTGTTTGGGGCGACTGACTTATGTATGATATGAAAAATGTGACATGCATTAGGCATTGTATCCACACTCAAGCACAAGTAATCTACAAAAGCATTCACATCGATCTCCTTGAATTGTTATGGGAAGCTGCTATTTGCACAAATGACACTGGAAAATGTTGTTAAAGCCACAGGGAGTCCATCACTAAATTGTGCAAAGTATTACTTATACTGAAAGATTATATAATTTAAACTCAGATTGATGTAGTAATGCATTCTTTGAGTACATTAGGAATCCATTTTACATCCCACACTGATGGGACACTCTCTTCCTCTTTGTCCCTAGAGACAAGCCAAGTACTCTGAAAACAAGCTGAAGTGCACAAAGGCCCGGAACGACTATCTTCTCAACCTGGCAGCTGCCAATGCTCTGGTGGCCAAATATTACATCCATGACGTCTCAGACATGATAGATGTAAGTTATTACTGTCAGAGGCAAAATGCTGATAAATCAAAGAACTGTTCAGTCTCTGCACTTCTCAACCTTTTATTCCATTATGGTTACTGTTGTATTATTATTATACCACATATTATATTATTTTATTATTAATTTTATACTGGTATTATATTATATTATATTATTATGATAACTAACTAGTAGTATATTACTGCTGTTACTATTATATGTAGCAGAGTGTAGTATACATCACATTACATTACTATATTATTATATTATACATGTACATGTATGTTATACTCTTGGATGTTATACTTTGTATATGCTATATCATACTACTATTACAGGCTATTTTACATTATTATATCATACTACTATATGCACTCTATCATTACCATTAGCATACCATATCCCACTGCTGCTGCACTCAGGTACACACATACACATATGCATATTTTCTTTAGATCTCCTACAAGTGCCTATTTTGATTCAATTCCTGCTACCTCTACTGCCTAATTTATTGTGTCCATTTTTAGATTTTATATATTTTTGTTTTATATTCTATTTTATACTTTGTATTCTATAGTTAAACAGTGCAATATATGAGAAGTGATGGAGATGTCAATTTCCTGGAGGGAACCTCCCAAAGGGATTAATAAAGTACTCTGTCTGTCTGTCTGTCTGTCTGTCTGTCTGTCTGTCTGTCTGTCTGTCTGTCTGTCATGTGTTTCCTGTCCTCAGTGTTGTGACTTAGGTTACCATGCGAGCCTGGCACGCACCTTGAGAACCTACCTGTCTGCAGAGTACAGCCTGGAGACTTCTCGCCACGAGGGTCTGGACTTGCTGGAAGGAGCAGTCGATGCCATGGACATCAGAGGAGACAAACTGAGGTTCATGGACACTCACAGCCAGATTTTCTGTCCTCCGGCATGCTTTGACTATCAGCCTCACATGGGGGATGAGGTGAGTCACCGGAGAACAAGTGGTTTGTTTGTAGGTCTGGCTTATTGGTACAAAGTGCGTCACATATTGTTTACTGTTCTCTCTCTTTCTTAATCCCAGGTGTGTCAGGTGAGTGCTCAGCAGCCCGTCCAGACAGAGCTCTTGATGCGCCACCACCAGCTGCAGTCTCGTCTGGCCACGCTGAAGATAGAAAATGAAGAGGTGAGAGAGTGCACGAGTCTCGGAGGGTTGAGAGTAGCCCATGTCAGCATTTCATCTTTAGATGAAGCGAGCTCAGTGTAGTGTGGTTTAAACTGTTATGTTCTCTTCTGCTGACATTGAAGAGGACATATGACTAAATATACTGAGTGATATTAAGATATTAAACCATTAAATGTGGTTTGATCATTGCATCATGTTTTTGTGGATAAGCACTCATATACAGTAAATGCAGGGTTTCTACCAGGAAGTTGTTTTAGCCGAGGCAGTGAACCATCCACATCTTGATATACAGTATGCCATCTTGTGATCCATTTAGTTATAGAAAGCCACACTCATTAAATATACAAATACAAAATATATTTATGTGATATATATGAGGCTGTATATGTGGCATGGTGATTAGGATGAAAGTAAATTTATTATTGAAGACAAAGTTGACCCGTCTTGTGGCCCAGCTGCATCTAACAAAGCACACAGAAAATCACATAATTGGTTAAAGCATGAAAAATCTGGAATGCTGGTGAAAAACATGAAAACACAAACATTGCGTGCTACAAGTGAAAGTAGGTTAACGTGATGTGCAAATAGTGGTCCGAGTTGCAAGTTGAAATTGCAAAAAAGCAGAAGCGATTGCAAAATGCTGTGGCAGGAAATTTACGCCTTGTCGTTCAAAGGATCGATGATGTGTGACCACATGTAGGCGAACAGGAGGATGTGTTAAAGATGGATATCAGCTGCTCTGTGTGAAGGACGGTCTGTAGCAGAACGTGATGTTAACAGGCATTTAAGTCTTTTTTGGAAAGAGATTTGAAGTGTCTTTGATCCAAAATGTAACAATTTTATGGGAATAGGTTGACATTTAGTTAATAGAGAGCGAGATGAAGAGATCAATACAACTTTCATATCTCTCCATTTACTATCAATCTACAGATAGCTGTCCTGGCTCTGTCTGTAAAATCCACCTAACACCACCCCTGAAGATCAATAATTAATATATCTATTTTTGTTGAATCCGTACAAGACTATGTAGCGTTAAAGTGACAAGTTGTGGTTTTGGTTAGTTATGTGATATGATAATGACATGTTAATTAGTGAGTTTTAGAAGTGGTGGAAATCAGATTTTATTACCTTTAGACAGAACCACTCTCACTGTTTCCAGTATATAGCTGCTGGCAGTGGCTTCACATTTACAGTTCAGGCGTGAGAGTGGTATGAATTTTCTCATTCATCTCTCAGCCAAAACGAGAAACGGCGTGCTTCCTAAAGTGTCAAAACTGTGGCTTTAAGAAAGATGGGACATAATATCACTTAATTTGAAAAGCTGCTTCTCTGTTACGACGCTCTAACTGGGAGATCAATTTCCACACATTACCCACAGTTTATCACTCATCAAAGGGCTGTTTGTCTTACTTATAGCACCCTGAGGCGTTTAATACCTCCCTTGGATTTTATGTTTTAAACTGGGACCCTGGCTTCTGTCACTCTAACATGTAAAGAAAACAACCAGTCTTCAGGACTGTCGCCCCGCATTCATCTTTCATGTGACGCTGACCCGCGGGGTCGTCTCCTGCCTCCGCCCCGGGGCCACCCCTGCCCGCCGAGTCGCCGAGGCCACTGTGACTCACACAGACCTGTTTAAAGGTCGCCGGGGTGTGTATGTGTGTCAGAGCCTGTCTGTTATGAATATGGAAATGCACACTGCCTTCCTGTCTGCCACACGTGGAAGGAACATAGTTAATCTTTCATGTCACAATGCGTCATGCGAGGAAGCTAATTACTCTGTTGTGCATGGTGCATCAGTCAGAGTGCTGGCCTGCAGTGGTTTAATCTTAGACTGTGCTGGCCTGTGTATGACACAGGGAAGATGCATTCGAAAATATATACATTAGACTACGTTACAGTAGTCTTTGTGTTCAATGTGTACAACTCCCCCAATTAATTAATCATATGTATCTAACATAGATATTGTAATTGTGGATAGAATTAGAATGAAAGTTTGTGTGTTTCTTCTTTGTGTGTGTCAGGTGAGGAAGACTCTGGACGCCACCATGCAGACACTTCAGGACATGCTCACAGTGGAGGACTTTGACGTGTCGGAGGCCTTCCAGCACAGCCAATCCACAGAGTCGGTCAAGTCGGCTTCCTCTGACTCCTACATGAGCAAGGCAAACATCACCAAGAGAAGAGCCAATCAGCAGGAGACCGAGGGCTTCTACTTCACTGTGAGTTCTTCGACACATGAGAGCACAAAGGCGCTGCAGCACGGACGGCGTGCGCTATAATTAGAAATACTCCTGACATGATTTGTCTTTTTTTCTGTCTGTTTCATCTGCAGAAATACAAGGAGTACTTGAATGGCAGCAATCTCATTGTCAAACTGCAGGCCAAGCACGACCTTCTGAAGCAGACATTAGGAGAAGGTAAGACTCACTGTGTTGTATATTTGTATATTAGTTGAGTGGAAAGTGGTCGTAATAGCTGGGGGTCTTATTCTTTAACATTAAGTGGCTGATGTACAAATAACAGCAAAACATCCATCAGTACTAGAATAGAAGTTCTCTAGTGATGTCTGTGATATGCAGATGGTGTTACAAGGAATTTCTGACAAATCTATTTTTAACCAAGATAAATCTTGCGTGTCTAAATGCTATATAATAATAATATATATATTAACATATATATATTTGGTGTTTCTTCCATGTTTGTGGAAATAGAATACATGCTGACATTATACTGAATTTGACAATGTTTGGACCTGTAACAGAATCACTGGCAAGTACTTTACTTGCGGGCTATAACATACCAGAATCTGACTATATATTTAATTTAAATAAATCTGGGCCAAAAGTGTGAATAAGGATGTTTATCTTCCCATGTCCATGTGTTACTACTTCAGAATCTTGCAAGCATCTGCTTTTGGTTTTATATTGATCGGTTGGTCATTACATAGTTTGTCAGACTTTGTGGATATATATAGCACATATGGTCGATAGACAACTTTTGTGGATATATGAGAAAACTTAACATAGAAATAAATATTTGCAGCATGAAGGTTGAGGAATTTAAATTCATCTCGAGCTCTGTCCAACACATGATTGTGTTATAGTGAAGTTGTCATTCACTTGTCACAGCTTGACAATTTTGAACTTAAAAGAGGGTCACAAGACAGAAATTTGTGCTGCAAGTGAAGGGTAATTCTTGCCAATACTTTGATCATGCAGTTCTCCTGTTGAATATGCATTAACCTCAGCCCGAAGAGTGAATAGAAATGTATATTCCACATCATTGTGTTGGTACCGCAGACTCCTGCAAACGTCTGCTTTAGGGCTGGAATTATGTGTGTTTGACATAAAGTAGGATTGTGCTGGAAGCTGCTTTGCGCATGACGTGATCCTTGAACAAACATTTCTGATTGACTGATCAAAGTGAGGCCTTAATTAGTTTGCATACAGTGAAATGTGTGTTCGTGGATGTGGCGCACATAACATGAAACCATCGCACTGTACAAATCAGCTCCCACAACCTCCCGCTCTCGTTGCCCCAGGATTCATTTTCTACTTTGCAGAGCGAGTAGACAGGCCAACCCCTCCTGGGGCTCTTGTGCTGTTTCTAGGGCTACCGCTGAATGACCGCAGCCTGGCGGTGAGTCAAATACAGCCACGGCGCTCACCCCATTGAGCCGGTCTGAATAGATGCCCGTTTTCTCATAACACCCCTTTCCGTCTCCATCTGCCAGCCTTGTATAGTCGGCCAGCACTCAACCGTACAGCTAACTTCTGCGATTGTAAAACCCGCGTATACTAATTTACTCTCCTTTCTCTGCTGTTTTTCCTTGTAGGGGAGAGGGCTGAATATGGAACAACAAGGTAAGATGTCCAGTGACAAGAGGGTGAATAAAGTAGGCGATGATGTGTGAAAATCCTTCCTGTGTCCTGTGGATGTGGCAGGAATGAGATCACAGTGTGGGAATTGGAGTTCAGACTCGACTTCTCTCTGATTTGTCGAACAAAGGGCTCGATTCTAATTAGAGAAGATGGCGCTCAGAGTTGTTTTCCCTCGTCTCTATCTATTAAGACATGTTAAATGAAATGCCAGTGAGATGGATAATGTCCTGCTCTTGTTCTATTTATAAACTGTTCAGTGAGCAGAAAAGGAGCAAATATTGACAAGGCAGGCTCGTGACTAATTGAATACAAGGGCTTTTACCTATTTTCATCTATGGTACAGTTCATTAAGTGCAGTTAGATCTTTATTGAATTTTGTGTGTGATCATTTTCTGTAGTCACTGATCTAAGGGTCAGTTTAAAGGAATAGTTTGGGAAATAGGATTATTCGCTTCTTGCTGAGAGTTAGAAAAGATCAACACCATTTAAGATTTTACACTAAATATGAAGTTACCACTAAAAGACTGTTAACCTACCTTGGCATAAAAATTGGAAGCAGCTGACTTGAAATAGCCAATAAAACCATATTTTTTCAACTTGATTGCAAAAAAAAGAAAGCAAATAATCATATCTCCCAAATAATTCCTTTTAAACATTATGCACAGAGAAATATGTTGATGTCAAAAATTGTCAGTGTCAAAATGTGTTTTGATGTAGGCCTGTAGTCACACCATTATTGCATTGCGTTATATTTACCATGTACCAACCATACACCACCCACCATCTCCCCAGGCCCCCCACTCTCCCCCCTAAACCTCTGAGAATGCGGAAGTCTAGACCTCGCTCCATTTTTAACCGTAAGCTGTTTAACGGCAATATGGAGGCCTTCATTCAGGTATTAGCCCATCTGTGCTCTTTGTCTCTCCATGAGCTCAGCTGTCTCGCTAGCAGTCCTTGGGGGTTCTCTTTGCCTTTGCCCACTCTTTTACCCAAATGTTGGCTCACTCATGCACTGACTTTCCTCTTGCTCATTGCCTTGTCCTCACAGTCTTGCAGTTCATGACAAACAGGGTGAGGTGAAAACCAACCAAACAAGTTTTTCGAGGTGGTTTGATTTGCACTGCGCTGGTGCAGGGTTTTCTTTTAACACTCTTTTTTTCTCCCGTGAGCCCCGGCCCCTAGACGCTGAATTAATTTGGCTTGGTGAATGTCAGTTGGCCGTGCACCAGCCATGTCAGGCTATGCAAATAAACACATGGCCACGTCCAGTCTAATGTTCGATCAAACAGGGACAGTGCATCAACGGCAGTGGAGATTAACATCAGGGTGTAGTAAAGGTGAGACAATCAAGTTGAGCAAATAAGCAAAATCATTTTTTTCTTTTTATTTGTCCTATATGATAATAAACTTTATTAAGCTTTTTAGTGTTGGTTGGAAAAAAAGTTGTGATGAGTGTCACTAGTCACTACACTCATTTTTACATTTTACAGAACAACTGAGTCAGTCAATTAAAGAATATGGGCAGATTAATAGAAAATGAAAATAATTAATTAGGTGCAGTCCAAGAATTCATTTATATTTCTCCTCTCCAACAAACAGTCCTTTCTGGCAAAAAAAAAAATGCCTCTACCCTCATCATCCTCTTGGGTAGCAAACACACACACACACACAGCCCTCCCGCCAAGCCATGGCCTCATGTCTCACACCCCACAAGGCACTGATGCTTTGGCTATTCTCTCAGGCCAGGCCTCCTCTTTTTCTCTCTCTGTACAATCTGTCTTCTCTCACTAACCTGTTGTGGTTGTTGTTGCCTCTCTTCCTCTTGTCTACGTGCCTTACTGCTCTCTGCCCAGGGGACGAAGGAATGTCCGTGCCAGGAGTCAGGTACTCTGTCTTATAGCAGGGCGGGGGATCAACACACATGTGTTCATAATGCTAACCAACATTTCTCTGCCTCTGTCCTGTTGGCACTCCTTTCTAAAGTTGTAACATTAACATATGGTGATGCAAACACAAACATGATTTTGATCTGATTTATTTAACACCAGAGATATAAAAATAAATTATTGAATTATTAACAATGTTCTCTCAACTCTGACGTTAATTCATTTGAGAGGCTGCTTCTATAAGCTTCTGATCATAACACCCTTCTGGCATGACTGCTTGTTTCTATTATTTTCTACTGGTTTGTACTTCCAATAATGATCATGTGAATCTGTGTGGTAGGACTCGGGGCAGCCAATACCAGTGGTGGTTGAGAGCTGCGTTCGATACATCAATCTGTATGGTAGGTTTCTGTTGTGTTCATATGTCGTCTTTCCACTAAATTACTATGTGCATGATAACCTTTGCTTGCTCATACTCTCTCCCTCTGTTTATATGATGAAATATTTGAATTGAAAATGTCTAACTTGATCAGTTGTGTAAGGTCTTAAAAATTAAGTAGTATGTGCTATCTACCATATTTTACTAGGAATGTGCTAGACTGAAAAAGTCTTTAAATGGTCTTTTTCCAACAAATGAACCTTTCCCACTGTGTTTCAAATGAAGGGATTAAATTATTACTTCCCCTGTATTCTTGGTGCCAAAAACATCCATCCTCATGGCCCAGGTACGACTGGGGCAGAGTTTGCCATCCTGAACATAGCTGATTTTTGCAAATACAAAACCTGCAGCTGCTATAAATGTACATTGACACAATATTTAAGCACTGGTTTATCACTATTCTATATATAGGATGAAGGTTTGATGCAAATCCATATTTTTATTTTAGTTCCTGTGGCTCCCTTTGGTCAAAAACAGCCTTAGTAATAGTGTTTTTTTGACCTATCAATTTGTTAAATGAGGTGACAAATCAGATCTCATAAAATCAAATGCATTTTAATGACAAAAGGATGAACGTTATAGTGAAGATGGGCGTGTGATTATCATTTTATCCAGTAATGACTGAAAGCAAGCATTTCTCATAAAAGGACCAGAAAAACAGCTTATTCCCCAAAATGTCAACCCGGACCTTAATGACCAATTAGACTCAGGAATCTTATAGCAGGGGGCAGCCTCAATCTCATAACACCTTCTTTCATTTATAGCTGGCTGCTGCAGACTGCTCTGGTGTGTCATGTCTAGTCTCGCACCATGTTACACCATCTTGCAGTTCTTATATACCTACGATCACAATGGAAACTCAACTTACATTTCTTCTTCTGTTTTCTTCCTTTTTAAAATTTGTTTGTGTATGTGCTTTTACCTTCTGGCTCAGACTGGACCGGTTACTATTCTTATACTGCAAATGTGCAAAGAAATTCAATGAAAGGACATTTGTACTGATACCTTTTGTTTTCCATTTTTCACCAACGTCCACAGGTCTTCAGCAGCAAGGTATATTTCGGGTTCCAGGCTCCCAGGTCGAAGTCAATGATATTAAGAATGCATTTGAAAGAGGTTAGTCCCAGTGCGCTTGGCCATCTTCTATTGATTGATTTTAAATTGCGTTTTGTCCACCTCAAAAGCCGCAGTGTCTCCCACAGGCCTCTAAAGTGCAAATAATGAGCACATGTGTCGCATGTAACCCCCGTAATTGACACGCAAACAGTTTTAGATGCATAATACATAAGATCTGCATCTCGGGGTAACAGTAAATGGGGAAACATAGCTGCACTCTTAATGTTTATATTAACATGACCGCTTGATATGCACTTTAAAAATTGCATCAGCGCCATGTTACATGAACACTGATAGCAGTGAATGATTAATGAGTGAATGCATGCTGTGTCTATAGGAGAGGATCCACTGGTGGATGATCAGACCGATCATGACATCAACTCTGTGGCTGGCGTTCTTAAGCTCTACTTCAGGGGGCTGGAAAATCCACTGTTCCCTAAGGAGCGTTTCCTCGACCTCATATCCACAACCAGTGAGTCGCATTCCGGGAAAACACCTGAAAAATGTAAGGTCTTTATTCAGCGTTGTCTCCTGTAACTTTGTGTCTGTCTTTCTTTTTATTTCAGAGCTTGACTCAGGTGCAGAAAGAGCTCATCACCTTCAGCAGATCATTGTGACTCTTCAGCGGCCTGTGATCATCGTCATGAGATACCTGTTTGCGTTTCTGAATCAGTAAGTGTTGTCACTAAAAAAATGTACCTATTTGACACTTATGAAATTATACTAATTTCTGCTGCCTTTCCAGTCTTTCTCAGTACAGCGATGAGAACATGATGGATCCCTACAATCTGGCCATTTGCTTTGGCCCCACACTGATGCCAATACCAGATGACCAGGACCCGGTGTCCTGCCAGGCGCATGTTAACGAGGTCATTAAGACCATTATCATCCACCACGAGGCCATCTTTCCGACCCAGCGTGAGTTGGAGGGTCCTGTGTATGAAAAGTGCATGGCCGGTGGGGAAGAGTACTGGTAAGTCCAAGACAAGGTGTCCAGCATATGTCAGTATATGGTTTATGGGGCGACTGTGGCTCAGGAGGGAGAGCGAGTAGTCAGCCAATCATAAGGTTGGCAGTTTGATCCCCAGCATAAAAGCTTTATTTATATAGAGCCATTTATCACCCATTCATCTTAGTTAACAGCTTTGTAGTGCTTGTAGTCTGAGTGAAAAACTGAGCTGAGGTCAGATTATAGCAGGTGATGCTTTTTTACTCCTTATTCAGATTAAAAATAAATGTATGTTTGAGTACACCAATGACCATAACTAGATTTTATCTGATGTTCAATTGGGTTACAAAGATGGATTCTAATGTTCATTGCAAAAACAGAAACTCTATTAAAATAAAAAAAACAACAGCTCCAGTTTGATTGATATTCTCTGGAT
Organism: Centropyge bicolor; assembly: GCA_037975185.1. Taxonomy (NCBI): domain Eukaryota; kingdom Metazoa; phylum Chordata; class Actinopteri; family Pomacanthidae; genus Centropyge; species Centropyge bicolor. Next base: position 7,727,497 of record JBBMOC010000012.1, on the reverse strand, counting down.
TGAACAAACACAAAAGCATGATTTAGGAAAATGAGATATCTGTTTTTTGCAAGTGAACATCCCATTTTTAAGTTTCACATTTCATTTTGCAGATGATTGGGATCTTGCTTTCATTTCCTGTATTATGAAATTTCAAAAATTTAATGTAACAACTGAGAAACGCTAAATATACATTGAGTCATAAATTGTATTTGCTGTGGAGACTGAAGAACTGTTTGTTCTTTTGTGCTTCTGTTTGACTCCTCGATGCAGTGAAAGCCCTCACAGTGAGCCAGGAGCTCTCGACGAGGTAGACAACGGTACTGGACCCAACACTAGTGATGAAGGTGAGTCATCAAGCACAGACTGCAGCTGTATGTGTGAGAGCCGAAATAATCAGAAGTCTGAAATTGGATTCTTTCACATTTCTTCGAATTGCACTTTATATTCTTTGTGTTGCAGAGCTGGAGCAGATTGAGGCCATAGCCAAGTTTGACTACGTGGGCCGAAGTCCTAGAGAGCTTTCCTTCAAGAAGGGAGCCTCTTTGTTACTCTACCTGCGAGCCTCTGAGGACTGGTGGGAGGGCCGACATAACGGTGTGGACGGGCTGATTCCACATCAGTACATTGTGGTACAAGACATGTGAGTAAGATATATTTGTCCACAATAAGATTTTTGCAATATGACAAAGACATTCATTTAGTACAAAACTGCAGAAAAATGATTGAGACAACGAGTCAGTACCTTGGTTCAGCTGCAGGACAACAGCTACTTTGGCCTTGGTCATTATTTATGTTGCTCTATTTTCCCAAAATGCACCTTTCTATTCTTACAACCCTCGCAGGCTGGGTTGTGTTTTCAAAAAGCTAGGCCTTATAAAAGCTTTATAAGAATCAGTGTGAATTAAATGCTCCTGTTTTCTGGCATGTTTTTTCTTGTTTTCTTGACAAAACTAGTTGAGATGAAAACAAACCAAATTGACCCCAATCAACAATTAGCTGTAGAGCAGAAGGGATTTAAAAAAAAACAAAAAACTAGACAAGCACAAAAGTCACTCCTCAGCCTTTAATTTCTCCTCCAGCCTGATAACCACTCCTGCAGCACAGGGCAGCTAGCAAAATTAAAACCAAATTAAGAAGACAGGTGATGTATGTAGGAACAGCAGCGGCTTCCAGGGACTGATATGTGATTAATTTTGTCTGGAAAACTAATGAGGCTCAATGTACTGATGACATTTGTGATTTCTGTGTTGTTTTTGTGGCAAGAATTATTTTATTATGAAGTCTTCTCACGTGCCGTTCGAGACATTAAACTTTTACAAAGTTCGATCGCTCAAAGTAAAAGCCGATATTAACATTTCCTGATGACAGAAGCCGTTAATGGAGATCAGTCTCTTCTGTCTGTCTGTGTCAGGGATGATGCGTTCTCAGATAACATTCAGAGGACTGATAGTGCAGCCAGCAGTGGACCACACCACGATGAAAGAGCCTCATCCAGAAATGACCGCCAGTCACCTTGCGAACACACACCTGAGCACCGCTTTGGAGCCGCACTGGGAAGGTGGGGTTAGTTTAACCTCCATGGGTTTCTGCTATAGGTCGTGAGAGGGCACAAGCACACACACAGGACATACAGTGAATACAGCACACGGTGTAGACATGATTAACAACTGCTTTTTTTTTTTAGCAAAAAATTAAATCTTCACATTTTAAATCCAAGTGTTCAAGAAATTCAAACTGCTAAAGCACTAAACTGTGATTTTTTTTTTTAGAGTGAGGGTGCGATCAGATGGAGCTGCAGTTCCACGCCACAGGAACGGCGCTGACAGCCACAGTCCCAGCCGAGCTGCAGACCAGCCCCCCAGGGTTATGCCTCGGCCCTGCAGCCCACACAAAGTAGCTGTTAGCAGGGGCCCAGCAGACAGTCCGGAGAAACGGCGTCTCACCACTTTTGGCAGTGCCGGCTGCATCAACCACCCGGACAGAAAGGCCTTCGTCGACAGCCACTCTCAACGATCTTCGCCCAGCACCACTCGGCATGCGAGCTTAGGAGATCACAAAGCCCTCGAGGCCGAAGCGCTTGCTGAGGTGAGTGTTTTGAACAGACCTTGAAATAGACAAAGCTCCACTGACTCAGACGCCACACGCTGGTTGTAGTTAGAGGGTGGGACACATGAGGTCTGAGCTTCCTCAACAACAACAAAAAAGAAAACCAAAAGAAAACCTGTAATCTGTGAATGTCACTCACTGCATGTTTTCCAAATTAATTGGAAATGGAAAGTGAAATTTTATGTACATTTCTGTATTATTAATATACCAACCCTACTACTACACTAATTTTTTTTTTTATAGAACCTTATCGACTAGTTGATCAATATTGTACATCTTCCCTAAAAAGAACACTGTCCTTTACTGCTTTCCTTACTATTTAATACTTGATTCATCTTGAAATCACACATCATATTAGGAGGATGTTTTACTGTTAATAGAAATATACTTTAGCTTATTTTTGTACCTGGTCTTCCTCAGTCCCCAGTGCCTTCTTGTTAGATTACAAGATCAACCTCCAGCAACCAGTAAGCCTGTATGTAGCCTGAGAGGCAACACCCAGGGCAAAGGAAGTGTGCTAGTCATTTGCTGCTGCTCCTACACAGTATTGCTCTGAAGGCACGGTTATTACTGAATTTGAAGTGTTTATATTGTGCTTTTATCCAAAGCAATTCGCCTGAGTTTACCTCTCTTTCATGCAGTAGTGAGTAAATCAAACCGAAACTGTGAAAGTGGAGAGGGGCAAACAATCAAATTATGAAAAGAGAAGGGGCATGTGTCCGTCCACAGTGGAACTTATAGTGGTTTTGGTTATTCCTTTCATGTTTGATATTAATTTTGCCTTCTGCTCGTGTTTGTCAGGACATAGAGAAAACCATGAACACAGCTCTCCATGAGTTGCGCGAGCTGGAGCGACAGAATGTAGCCAAACACGCCCCTGATGTTGTTTTGGACACGTTGGAGCCCCTCAAACACCCCGGTGGAGCCCAGGACCCGCCCGGCAGCCCCCTTCACACCATGGTGATCAGGGATCCGGATGCAGCCCAGCGACGCACCAGCAGCAGCTCCACCTCCGAGACCATGACCACTTTCAAACCCGCTCTATCGGCACGTAGGCCGAGCGCTCCTCTAAGGCCCCCGCCCGTCAGACCCGTCCGGCCTGCTCCGGTGATCGGACATGGCCAGGGACCGCATCGCTCCAGCAGCTCTAGCTCCTCTGGTCTCGGCAGCCCGGGCATCACGCCCACTGACAGGGTCTTTCCCAAACCTCCCTCTCCATCACCATCCACCTCCTCCTCCTCCTCAGACAAACAAGGTAACATGTAGCTGCAGCCAGTCACAAGTCAAGTGCTTGAAGAACATTGTGGATACCGAGCGACTGGGAGTCCATCACATTGACACCTGGTCTGTATGATGAATATTTACCACTAATCTTGTACAGTGTAAGATGGCTACTGCTGGTTTCTGACAACTGTGTGCCCACACATTGACTTGTTGGTGGATGAGTTAATGTACTGTATTACAATATTACACAGAAATAGGATTTAAATCAATGAGAATGACTTTAAAGAATGCCACCATGCTGAATAGCCATGCTGGATAAAAAAGGGATGCACTGGAAAATACTTCTGTTTACTGAGATCTGACAACGAAACATCTCATGTTATTAGGTTACAAAAATGATATGAGCTTGGACTTTGTATCTGGTTTCATGTTCCATTATGAGGGAACACTTAAGGGAATATTTCACCACTAATTATGTAGACATCCAGTCTCTGCTGGTGGTCTATGTCGTCTAAACTATAAGTCATTGGGCACCACTTATATTGACAGAGATGTTTCCTCAGAGCCTTTTTCCAAAGTGCCAGCACATAACAGCAAGAATAAGGTTTCCAGCAACAGCTGAAAACACTCTATTATCTATTTAGTGCACTAAATGTGAGGTCCTCCATTTTATTTTTCTGAATTCTGCGAGGGGAAACTACATCTATGTTGCGCCCTCAGAAATTCCTAACAATAGAACGCAAACTGTGGTGTGCATTGGCATGTAAGCTCTTTTCTGGAAACAATCCTACAGTGCAGTGCGTCACATTTTGTTGATGCAGAAAATTACATTTGTGTGAAGCTACACTTGTTAGTGATCATGCAAAATAATGCTGATTCATAAGAGCTGGGAATATCAATTTGTTGTTGTCTATTGTTTGGGGAGATGTCAGGATGTGAACGAGGGAGTGATTTCAGACACAGCCCAGAGTTGAGCGGTTAAACCAGGTTAGCATTAAGTTCCAGCTCTTCTAGTGACCACTAGAGGCTGGTTCCAAGGAAATTACATCTGTACTAGAGCCAATATTTTTTTCAAAATATTGCGGGCAGATATTGTGCAGACAGCACAGCTTGCTACACCCACACATTGGCAAATTTTTCTACAAACAAGCCTGTAAGAAAAATTTGAAAAAGCCATAAATTGTGCAAAAAAAAAAAAAACTAATCTGAATGGAAACATTGAAATGCCCAATTTTTTTTTTTCCACAAGAAGAATTGCTCCAAAGAAACAGTCCAGGTGAAGCTGCAGGATGGTGTTTTGGTTGGGATTGGTTAGCAACAAATACTCCAAGCAGCTTGTGGCAGTCATCTGTGGCTTATTGTCTGCGTTTGTCCAGGTTGACTGGAAGCAGCACAATCAACAACAACCTGAGACTGAACAAAAGGCCCATCTTTGTTGTGTTTCCTCAGCAGTGGACCAGGACTGTCGCAATCCCACTGTGACTCTGATATTTTGATAAATTCTTCACTGCATGTCAGGACTGGCGAGCCGTTCCAAAATGTTCCCTCTCAAGCCTCATAACAGGAGACAAGAAAATGAAACTTATCTCAGCCAAAACCATATTTTTCATTCATTCATTAATCTCATGATTAAATGGGTGGCAGAAGTAGACCGGACTGCGAGGGTTCAGATACATGGAAAGACGTAGAGAATCGCTATCAACATTACAGACATTCCACCCCTATAACTAATACAAAGGAAATAAAGATGAAATTCAGTAAACTGTTCTTATAATATAGTCATCTCTCTCTCTATAAAAAAAGATTAGCTGTGTTACCTCAATAAACAAGTAAAACAATTCAAGTGACTAATGCACTTATGAACACTACAGGGAACTGTGCTGCATTTGTAGGTTCTGTGTTTTCATTTTGATGAAGTCGTACTAGAAACATGATATAGCACATCAGTATCATTGAAGCTTACATAATGTCTAGATTGCACATGGTCAGTTCAGGCTGTGGGTGTTTTTAGATGAACTTGTTTACTGTTCGGTGGTGTTTGTCGTCTGTCCTATAAGGACGATCAATATATCTTTAAAGTGTAATAGGTACATTGGATTGAATATATACATACTGCTAAAGGATACTTGTATAAATAACATTGTATGATAGGAACAGGATATATTATCATGTCTAGTCTGTAGATTTTTGTAACTCTTATCCTTGCACAAACATTAACAAAACAATAAATCAATGAAACCTCACAGAAATGTCTCGTTTTGTTGCCTTGTGATGTCTAAAAAAGAAGTAAGAAGATGAATGAAGATAAGCAGCTGTCAGTGATGCACCATGTTTACTGGACTGTTTGACTTCTGCAAGCTCAGTTCACTCATACTCACACTGACGGTTGTGGTTCTGCAGTGCCATCTACTGGTCAGTACTGTTAATCAAGGGAATGCCATCATAAAATACTGCACCATAGCAGCCTGCAGATGAGCATACATTTTACCAATGTCTGGATCTTTAATGCAGGGTCATAGCTTCCATAGGAAATGTCACTCTTTGGTGTTTTGATGAACTGAGGCCACAACCTCTCACTGACTTAAGATCTGTCACATGTGACATAATAATAATGCTATTATAATACTAATATTACTATTAATGCTATGAGTGGTGGAAAATAACGTTCACATTTACTTGAGTACTGCCTTGATAATTGTTCTTTGAGTATTTCCATTATATGTTACTGAATTCTTCTACAATACTACAGTTCAGAGGGAAAGATGGTACTTTTTGCTCAACTACATTTATCTGGCTGATTTGGTTACAAGTTACTTTGCAGGTTCAGATATAAAGAGTGGTCAACAGCTAAAATACAATGCATTTTTAGATTAAAGTATTTATGTACTAACTTTATTAAGTAGTACAAAAACAATATATGTAACCATATAAGGAGACTGTTCTATGTTTAAGGTACTTTTTACTTTTGATATTTGTACCATACCACTTGTGTCCTATAGATGGAGCTATTGTCATGCTGTAAAACAGAAACGCTTTACTGTGTGATGAAAGTGCTGACTCAGTATGTCTCTTTACTTTTGTAAAGTTTTAAAAAGCACCTTACAACACATCAGAGCTAAAACATTATATTTACTGTAGGAAATACGTTCATGTCATTTTTAATTTTTTCCAGTAGGGATAGTTGAGTAAGTTCTTAAATAGTAGTAGTATTACCAGCTAAATATGCGTGAAGTGTCACAGGTTATATAATGAGAATGTGATATTTAAATTATTTGTTTTCTTTTTTGAGGAGAAATGTTTATTTGGTGGAGCAACTCAAAAACATCTGAGATATGATGAGGGGTTCTACTGCTCTTTTGTAAGAGGTCACAACTGAAAAAGTTAGAAACCACTGGTTTAATCTTTAGCAATCCATTGTTCTTCAATAAGTTAATCATATGTTTTTATAGCAACTGTAGCTGGTAAACAAATATGATTAAAAAAAAATACAAACATACCACCAAAAGATCACTGACATAGGTTGCTAACTATACTTTACACCACAGCTCAATTCTTTGCACCATTTCACATGCAAAATACATGTAGGTGTAATGTAGTTTATGTACTTCAAGCTTACGAGTGTGTCTCTCAATGTTTTGTGTAAACTCCTAAATCTGCTCAAACATCACACCGACAGTTTCTCTCAACTGTTGGAGCTGCTTGTTTGTCTTCCTCACGTCTGAACCAGCATGATCGTCATTGTTGCAGAAATGAAGTATGAACATACACAACCTGTCAACAGCACCTCAACCGCTGTTACTCAAACACGTTCATGTTTGTATGTGTTTTCTGAATCAGCGACGCTTGTGAGCTCAGCCACGTGGATTTTGATCATTTCACTTGGATGACTTGATGATGAGGAGGTCAATATCGAGAGAAAAACCTCAACCTGAAAGAACTGATTTCTGGTTGATTATTACAGAATATCTACAACTAAAATACACAGTGAAAAGGGAAAAAAATAGAATATATTAAATAGAGATAAATGTGAATATATAAAACAGACATAGGCTACATGGTCTTCTCTCTGTTGTTTTGTTTTCCATATCCTGATCAAGGCCGATCTGGCTGACTGTTTTATTTCCTCCATGTCCAGCACTCATGGCCAGGTTTAATTAATTTAGCCTAGGTGCGTTTATTGAGATTAAAGTGGGAATATAATCAGATTACGACCTTGCTCGAGGCCTGAATTGCTGCCAAGAGGGAACAGACCACCCGTGAACTAACGCCCAGCTCTCTGGGCCGTGGCTTCCCCAGTTCAAAAGGCCTTTTCATTCATGCTGTGATATGATTAGTAAGGCCACCAGAGTTGCAGCTAACATGAGGTCGGGGATTGTGGTATCAGGGCTCTCAGTATTTCCAAACAATGCATCGCTTCAATCCCAGAGTGTGAGGATATACTGTAAGTGTTGTAATACAGCACGTTGGAGTAAATACAAAATTCTGTTGATTGTTGCACCTGTTAACATATTACAGTCTCTGTTCTGTAAAGCAGTTTACAATAATGATCCTTTGTTAATTAAGAGCTTTCATTTTCCTACTTAATTTACACTTCTGGTATCAACATTGCCGCTGTCTCTGTATCAGAGATGGGAATGAAAGCAAGAGTCGCCTCTGAGGACTGAGCATCATAAAACTTCCATAGAAGAACATGAAGAATGAATATTTTTGCTGTTTCCATTATATTTAGTTTTTAAAGTAATTGCTTAATATTTATTAATATTGCTCTCTGTTTCTCTCTGTATCATGTCTATTTACAACAATCATCTTCTTAAACCGTCCATCCCTTGTTGCTTAATAACAAATAAAATGCATAGTTTAAATTCAGTTTAAAGACACCTTTTCATTCATTTTCATTCTCTTACAAAGTAAAAGTTGCAAATCAAAAACCAAAACAATGACCTAAAAGAGGCTTTAAACGCTAAATGAGTCAGTCCTTAATTCTCTTTCTTTAATGTGAGTGACCCTGTTGACATAAAAGCACGATCAGTTATAAACAGAAAAATAATGATAATAGCCACTTTAATACCAAGCATGGCTTACTTGGAATATATGTCTCTGAGTTGAGCAATCCAAAGTTATTTTCCCTTATCAGACAGTTTCATTTGAATAATTTTATAGGCTTGAAGAAGTAAAATTATACAGTATTTCATAGAGAAGTGCATAGACTAGGAAAAATCTAGTTCATAGAGAAGGTATTGTATTTTTCTAATTTTCTGCTCCAGTAATCATCTCCCAAAACCTTGATTCATCTTGTGTTTCTCAGGCTGGGAACCACTGTCCCAAAGTAATGAGATTCATTTTGTCCTTAGCATAAGATAAAGCAAAACAATTCCCCATGATATTTAGCTGCGTAATTTGGAAAATGCTGCCAACGCAGACTCGTTTCCTCCATTTAACACACATCTGTTTGTGGTTTGATCAGGTCTGTTTGTGTGTTAGTCAGAGGTAGGCGTGTGTTTGTTGTGTCATTTGTTTGACAAAGGCGCGCGGCTGCAGATTTCAGTTCCTGCTCACTTGATCTATTGGTCTGTGTTAAATCAGCCTATTAAACTGTCAGATTGAATACAAAGCCATTGTGGTCATTTAACATGCAATCAATTGATAAGATGCTAATCCAAAGTCAACAAACAGCTTAGGACAATAATGTGCACTGAACTACAACAGGGTCAGAGGGGAAATGGATTTGTTAATCTAAAATATTAATATCATGAGTGTATATGATTGGCTTCTTGTTGCCATTTAAACTAATTGATATCTCAGTCACATAATCGTTGATACTTGTTAAGCCTTATTTGAAACATCTGACATGAATTATAACTCAAGTGTAACCCTGACATATATGTTAATATGTTAATTAAATTCTAATGAAATTCATGAGGTGTGTTACAGTTTTAAAAAGATTTAAAAATATAAATAAGTTACATATGTAAATATGAGTTAAAATTATAGTTCATCTGTGTTTTAAAAATGTTTAAAATTAGTTAAAACAAGGGAAATATGTAATGCTTTTATTGTATTTTATTGTTGTTTTATTGTGAAGAGAGAGGAAGTACTGTGTTTGCATATAGCCGCTCCCAGTCATTTATTGTATTGGCTTAACGTGACTGATGACAGGATGTTAGAGAAGAGAGCTTGACGAAGAGACGGAGGAGAGATAACACGTGCGCTGTGCCGCTGTTAAAAAGGTTGAATAGTAGGAGAGTTTATTTTATTCACTAACTCAGTGATTAATAAGGGACACTCTTGGGTGCTACTGGACATTTTTGATCAAAGTTGTCCGGCACAAAAGGTGTTTTTTTAAACTCTCGATTGGACTAGCACGCCGAGGCTAGCATCCGCTAGCTAAGTGGATGCTGCAGCTGCAGAGTAGCGAAGCTAGCCCAGCTCGCTACAGGGATCGCTTTCATCGTCCGGCCAGGAGGTGAAGTTTGGGTCGCTGGAGGAGTGCTGCTGGACTGCTGGTGGGTTTAATCTCGTCCTGGACATTGGTGACGGTGAGCCAAGGCCTGAACGACGGACTGGTGAGCTAGCGCACCGCCATCTTAACACGTGCTTAAACTCTCTTGAACGTGAACTACATTTTGGTTGGCTCATTGAGTGAAGTGGCCATTTTGTTTTGGGCCTCACCGCTCACAAGCACCGCTCAGGCCTGCAACGTTTAAGATTTCATAGTTCAGTAAGCCGGCTGTGTGAGTGCATGTGTGTGTGTGAATGGTGAGTGGGCCCCTTTCATGGTTTATTATTTATTAATTAAATTCTAACTGTGTATGTTGATTGAACTATGTGTTAATTGATAAGTTACAAGTTCAGTAAATTATTTGTTTGGAGTTAACCTACTGTTTTGGTCATTTTGTTTAGTGTGTGTGTGAGATTGTGCTATGGGTGCATTAAGAGTGGTTTGAATTTAAGCTACAGTAAGTAGAGTTAGGTGGTGGACTTTTAAGTAGTCTCTTTTTAAACCACAAGAACCTAGGAAGCCCTTACCTAATATAGTGGGTAAAGGTGGGCTACACAAGCAAAAGCAACTATTTTTTTTTGTTGTATACACGTATTTGTGCAAGAAAATGAACCAACCCATGTTATCTACCTAGTCTGAATTCCTTCTTTCAACATTGGTTCCCTCGCTGGTGCAAATACCCCAGAGTCATCTCAGTGTCATAAATGTGATTAGCTCCATGTTTCTGTTTGATCAGTGCATTTGCGAGGAGTTCAACCTGACAGGAAAAAGTGATTCACACACACACACACACACACACACAGGTTGAAAGTAATGGTTAAGCTTGTCTACAAATTAAATTCCATGAGCAAAACTTGGAGACTCTTTCCATTTTATATTTTCAAGTGTCTGCTGCCGTGTGACATAGTTCACTAGAGTTGCATCCTGAAAATAATGAATTTAAATAATGTGGACCGATCAAACAAAACAAATCAACTCTTTTTGTCAAGCATACATGAATTGCTATATTTACTGTTTCAATCCTGTTCTCCAGCTTCACCCCCTCCTGGCAGGTCTCCACATCCCATCTTCCACACCATTAGGTCTCCGCAGTGCGTAACTGAGCTGAACTAATTGCTGACTACAGACCAACCATGCAATGTGACTCACAAAACCTTTACATCAGTCATTCCCTGTATTCTTACTGATACACTTCATATACCTTACAAACATCCGGACAGACGAAACGCAGTATCAGCAGTGTGGACGTTTTATGCCTGCTGCATCTCAGAATGCGACTGAGTCAAGAAACAACACATCCAGCAGATTTTAATGACCAACTATTGTGTTCATACCCTTGTACCAGTGCTGTCAAATATTTGGCGATGCGTTCGTTATAAACAGTCATTTGTCTTGTTCTATTTTCCAACATTTACTGGTTGGACAGATTTAAGAGTTTAGTTAACTTCATCCATATTTTTTTAATGGTTAATGCTTCAGTGGAGTATGTAGCAAAGTAACAGTATGCATTGTTTATCTATTACAGTAGCTTTCCATTTTTTTAAAACCCCATGTGAGTATTATAACCTGTGTTTTTTTTCTGGGTTCTAAAACACTGAATGACCTGAAATATGGAATGTAGACTTATATTACATATATAAATGTAGTTAGTCAAGGCTGTATTTTACACTGTATGGGTGGTCAGAATGAGAGAATAACTCATAATTTTCATGGGCAGGAACAGCTGCCAACATTTGTCTTGTTACCTTGTGCTCTGCAGGTACACTCCCTGCAGGAACATGCCTGAATATTGTATGTTCGCTTTCATCTCTGTTCTCCATAACCGGCCGACTGGATCGGCCTTAACACAAAACTGCTGTCGTTTTACTGAAAAACTTCATCTGTTGTCTGTCTGCTTGTTTAACTTTGATTCAATCAGGCAACAAAAAAACAACAACTTTACTGAAGTACAAAGGAAAAATAACCAGGTCTCTGAGACGTAATGACTTTTGATGGATGTTTCACTTAGAGACAAGATGCAATGTAAAAGAAAATCCAGCTGAGACAGTTAAGCACAAACAAAAACATAAAAACAGAAAGCAAAAATGTCTGCGTCACACTGAAACATGTATTTCAGCTTAATCTTTTAACATTTAGTTTTAGTGAGCATTAAAAACAAAAGGTCCTTCTGTCAATGCATAATCACATTTAGCTTTGTTGCACTTTTAACTATTGTATTATCCTCAAACATAAAAGGTGAAACTTTTGTGGCACATGTATAAATGAAGCTTTTTTTCCCTGTGGTTTCATTAAACCACCACAGAGAAGTGTTGTGCTTTGACTTCAAATTAGCTGCAGCAGAAGGGAAAGCAAAATCTACTGTTTAGACTAATTAGAGGTGCAGACACAGTTTTCTGAACACTAAGACTTGGGCGGGTGCAGAAGCAATTTTCTTTAACTTGTCGAAGGTCAGTAGAAGAGGATGGTGCAGGGTCAATGGCAGCAAAACCACATCCTTTTTTTAAAAAAAATCTAATTGAATAAAATGAATAGTAACATTATAAGGACAACTAATCTCAGAAGGCTGAGGCAGGAAAAAAATGGACTTCCTTTCTTGAGCTCTATTACAGAACATAAAAACGAAAAAAGTCAAGTTGTGAGCTGAGAGTTTCTGCAGGAGACCCTCTGGGTGAAAGCTGGAAATTAAACGCGTGCGGAACGAGCCCTTCAATGCAACCTCTGGCTCCTCTGGCTCCTGCTGTGCAAGAGGTGCAAACATCCAGGTATCTGTTTCCAATCAGAGGGACGCTGAAGGGTGAGTCAACCCCGCCTCCCATCTGCTCCCCGGCTCTGCTTGATATTACCAGCAACAACTGGAAGGTGCTGAGGTAACTGTGAGGTAGGGGTCCGATCAACTAAATCTCAGCAGACAGGAATTTGGATCTGAGAGGAAGTGGTAGGGTAAACAGTCAGATGGTAACTGAGGACCAGAGGTGGACGTCAAAGTGCCAAAACACTCCTGGTCACAGTGATTAATATCTCATTCAGGATCCATAACCTGTGGAACTAATGAAAAAATGAAGGTTATCGCTCTCCTGCAGGTGAGAGGGACAGATGTGGTCACATGACACATTAAAGTTTTTCAAGGTATTTTTAACTAGATATTGGCTAATGGTTGAAAAAGTGAATCCAAGATATTTTATATGCACTCTTGTAGAATGGTGTCTTTCTACATATTGGTGCTGCAAAATGAAAAAGTTGTGGGCTGGACAGACAATTATAGCTTAATAATCGAGCGATTTAGTGTTTTTCAGTTCATTGTTTTGGCTTTACATCCTGCAACGTTACTATTCTCGTTCACTCACCAGCCTTGTTTTCAGGTACAATCAGCTGTTTGAAGTAGAGAAGCTAACCAGCATCAAACAGACAAAGTTAGTGGCTGCTAAAAAAAACCAGCTATTACCTTAGTGTTTCAGTCCTAAACAGATTTATATTCATCATGTGGACAGAACTTTCAAATGAAGGTCAGTGCTGCTCCGTTTCTGCTGGATGTGTAAAATGCTTTCAAAAAAAATCAGCAAGTGCAAGTGTTTGCATTTGGGCAGACTTTTTTGTTTCTCCCTCCTTCGCCCATTCTTTTGTTTACATTACTTTTCATTTTCCCCATTTCTGCTGTTTATCTCCCCTCAATTACTTCATCAACCAACATGAAAACTGAAAACGATACTCAGACAAAAACATAAAACCTAGAGACAGTTTCACCTGGCAACTCTTACAGTGAATGCTTTTGCTTTGATTTTTGTCTGGACTGATTATGTTGATTTATTTTCACTCAGGTAAAACTTTCAATAATGGACTTAATTATAATGTTGAATCTTTGAACTAACTGCTACTTGACTCAGCTTGGATATTTCTTTCACTGCTGTTAAAGTGTGAAGTAAAGGTCAAGCGTCTCTTAAATGAGTTAAGGTGATACTTCCTGTCTGATGTGCTCAGGGACACACTGTTATCTCAGGAGCCGGCATGTGGTCAGGGGCAGGTCTCCATTTGAACATGCATGCAAATATCTTCACTTTGCATGGACTGTGATTTGACACATTTTGAAACCGGGATTATCTCACTGCATGAGAACTATCCCGCCTCCATCTGTTAAACATATATCTGGAATTTCTGTCCTTCAAGCATTAGGTCCGTTGGGTCTATTATGTAAATGGCCAGGAGCAGCACAGATTGAGATTTGATACGGATGAAGCTTTGTAAATCTCATGAATGGCTTGAAGCCTTATTGCTACATTACACTGCTGAGAGCTCCCAAGTATCGATTTCACGGATATCATCTGTCCCTGTTTAAGATGAGATACAGATGTAGGATCGCTTTCCCACATTTGAGATGTAGTGTGTTATATATGAAAAGCTGTAGCGGGGGATTGTTTGTTTGCTTAGCCTCTGCTCTTCCTGTGGACAGGACGTAGGCAGACACAGTGGACAGTGGCATCAAGAGATCAAGAGTCTCGTGGGTAAAAAAAAGCTCTGAGGGATGAAGGAATAACTGTGTTTGGACATACACACACGCTACCACTGTGCACTCTGCATTCCTGATGTTGCCTCTGGATGCTCAAGTAACATAACTTCATGAAACTTTTACATTTGAGTTTCTCACACATTGATTATATTTTGCTCCTCATGCTCAAAGATTTAATGACAAACCTTCTTAAAGCAATTGTATTAATGATGCAAGAAACTTTAATTTACTTTTTAGCCACACTAGCAGGTAATCATAGTACCCTGAGGATAAACTCTCAGCTTTTTTTCAGGGATAATTAGCAAATATTAACAAACTAAGATGATGCGAAATATTAAACATACTAAACATACTAAACATGTTAGCATTGTCATTGGTTTCATGTCCTTGTATTTGCATCAGAATCAAGTTCATTTTCCAATCTGTTTCGACAAACTCAGAAAAATAGAGAAGTCAATAGATACAGAGCTGCCAAGTCTCACACTTTGACTGTGAGACTCACATGTTCACACGCTCACACACCTCATATCTCTCACTCTGAGTGTCTCAAGGTCAAGATGCACTTTTTATGGATTGTCAATGAACGCACGGACCATCATCTATTCCAATCCTGCATCAGATCGAGAAAATCGCTGCGATCAGATGGAGCAGTCAGTCCCAATGATTTTTATGGTTGAGCAACTAATCCACTGAGCAGGAGGCTGGAGAGACTGTGCTAGTATTGTTTGCACTGTGCGGCTCCCAGTGTTTGTGCTGTAGTTATACGAACGTCAGTCAGCGATGATTCAACATTCAGCGAGTAAACACCTTCATCACTGAACACCCACTGGCTCAGTGGTGGAGAAAGGGTTCAGATCTTTTACTTGAAAGTAAAAGTATTAATAGCACACAGTAAAAATACTCCTGCACTGGCAATGTTATCAGTGAAGGTATGTCAGTATGTAAAAGTATCATCAGGAAAATTAAAGTAAAAGTACTCAAGTGCACAAAAATGTTTCCTGTGTTATATAGTTAATAATATGTCGTCAGATTATCATTACTCATGCATTAACATGAATTATTTTGTTTTATTGCGGATGAATCTATTGATTATTTTTTCTCCATTAATCGATTGTTTGTTTAGTTGGTAAAATTTGAGAAAATAATAATAGAAGTCAAAGTGACATCAAACCTCAATTATTAAAAATCTATCAAAATTATTAAAATAATTAAAAGTAGCAAATCTCCACATTTGGAGTTGGAGGAAGTTGGAACCTTGAAATGTTCAAAATATGTATCAGTGCATCAAATCTGTCAATCAACTAATCAACTGAAGTTTCAGCTGTACTTTTACTTTCATTTATACCAAGACATCATATCTTACAAACTCTTCATATGTTTTATATGTAATAATCTTTATTTGCAGAGTAACTATTAACTAAAGTGGTCAGATAAATGTCATAAAAAGTATAATATTTCCCTCAAGTATAAGAAAACACTCAAGTAAACTAAAAGATCAACCGCCCCTCAAGTTACGCCTCAATGCTTTCTTTGAACCATCAAAAGCAGATCTAAGTCTTCTTAATCTCCAATTTTCCACAGTTGCATTAAAGCAACTCAAGTGCTCAAGCAAACTTCTCTTCATTGTACAGCAATGACTTCTGAAGCCTAAAAAAGCCATGTAGATGTTTTTCTTTGGGCTTTGGTGGTCACGATGGTGAATAGATATGTCAGACCACATTCAGCTGCTATAGAGGAGTGAAGAGCAGAAGGCTCAAATTACAGCTAAATAACCATACAGTGGTAATCCTTGCAAACAGTTTGTGTAAATATTTAGAATCTCTTACCAGGAACTGAATTGAACTGCTTCTCCATGCACATCCACAAATGTAAACTTATTCAGCATAAACAGAAGATGCAGCTATAAACACTTTCACTAAAGAAATGTCTCATCTCATGTCCCGTCTTATATGTAACAACCACAGCTAATCATATGCTGTTTGTGACATCATTGCGGGAATTCCTATCAGTTTAATTCTGCTACTTGGTGTTGAAATTGACTCTTTAAGTAGCAGATTTACGAACATTCATTTTTCCATCTTTCTTACAAAAACGTGTTTATATATGCTAAATGTGCTCAAATTTGGCTGTTGTGTGGTTATGATAGCTCATGAGCTTTGGGGTAATGTTTAGTGTCCACATTTGTTTGCCCAGATCTAAAAAGGCAGAAGTGGAAAAGCTGCTTTTATTTGTTTGCTTATTGAAGTGACCAGTCTGCAGGGATCTGCTGGGAAGAGACTTAGTGAGAGACATGACACAGGAAACTAAAAATATCTCTTTATTATCTTTGAACGTTTGCTGATGGAGGATATGTGAATCAAAGAAGGCTGCATGCTTTGATATGACTAACGATGTTAGATCAGGGCAACGTGTCTGATCGAATAGTTTGCACGTGCAAACAATGGGGCAAATTGTTATGTATAAAAAATGTTTATACTGTAAGAGCTGTTGGGAATAGCATGAATTGGAAACAATCAGAGAAAAGTTCAGAAGGGTTAAATCTCTCTCAGAGGCCGTCTCATACCACAGACACGCTATGAGGTCTGTTTGGTATAACAGTGAAAATATTCAGAAAACATGGTTTAATTTCTAGTCTCATGGTGAGAAAGCACAGAACCCCAGACAGAGAGGGAAAAAAACTGAGGCCATGTTTTACTACGTCAGGGACTGGAAATGCAACTGAGTGAGTATGAGATTTTAAAAAAATTCCACATTTTGGTTACCTTTTTTTCCATTAAGAGTATATTGGATTAGTTGGCTTTGATAGCCTACCTATGTCTTCAACATAGTAGATACACTTCTCACAAATCTCATGTGCACGAATCAACCAAAACATGGGAATGAGTTGTACATGCTAAAGAATTGAGGTATAGAGGTTAGAGTAAATACCTAGTAAAAAAATTGCCAGTTAAGCATTGTAAGTTTTTTACTGTAAAACCTATTACAACATTATACTGTAAACATTTTACAGTTTTTTGCTGTTAAATTAAACAAATGCAATCAAGTATACAAAATTAAATATGCACTTTTTTCAAGTTTGTTTTCAATAACCATAACTGCACAAATTATTGATAATCGACATGAACATCTCTAAATAAATATGCAGCATTTACCCCAAAATAAAGCTGGAGATTAGTGAGCAAACTGATTCTGTAAATTTTCAAATAAGTCTTTCAATTACCCCCAATGCATATTAGAAGAATGAAAAATCTTACGCTGCAGTTTCAGTGGAGCTCGATCCCTCAAGTTCATTTTCATTTTCATCACATCACAGATGCTTGGTGACCTCAGGCAAAGCGGGAGTTGATGTCTAAATTAAGGCCCCTTTAACCGACAAAATCCTCTTGTTCCCCATAAATATAACGATAAATATTCATATCTAGCACATCAATCATCAAGTGTCACTACTTTTAGGATTCCCCTGCTTTTTAAAGTTATTCTTGTAAATAGCTGTGAATGAACTCGAAGAAGAAGAATGACCCTCTCCCCAACGCTGGCAGATTGAAATGGTCAATTCACTTAAGGCGGTCTGTTTTAGGCATAAAAAATATTTACTTCACTTTGGCAAATATTTTCATAACTAATTCGTCTGGGTGTCACTGCTGGAAATGTCCGTTAATGGCCAATCACACCATATCTAAAGAAAACATCCGGCTTTTACATTGTTTTTTGGGCTAAAAGAAACACAAAGTCAGATCAGTTGTCATCTATTTTTCAACTTATCAAGCCGATAAGTGGGTGTGTGTTGTTTATCTTAGGATATGTGTTGACATGTGAGAAGGCCTGGTGAAAATTTATCTGTGTTTTATTGTTGTTTTATGGCCAAATTAACTTAAAAAACAACAAAGGTTTAGCTGTTTTTTTCTCCTTTAAACTTATACAGTATATTGTTGTGATCCATCTAAAACAGCACTTTCCCATGAAGGCTTTTTATTGAATTTCATCTGCAGTTTATTTACATCTCGGAGAATATAAATCCTACTTATGTGATTTGTGTTACAACAGTATGCTAAAGTGTGGAATTAAATAACGAGTATCCACATGGACTGAAATATCTCACTGAATTGTTTGTCGGAACATTAAAATAAAAATCACTTGGAAAATGATTCAAATAAATTGCATTCTTTCCATTTAATACACAAACTGCAACTTCCTCTGTGTGTGTTGATATCTTATTTTATTTCATAAACACAAGAACAGCCTGAACTCATTTCCTCCACTGATGTAATGATAAGACACAGACAGAAAACTCCAAACAAGAGTTGATGAGAAAAATTTAAATCATGGTGATGTCTATGCAGAATATCGACTGTATACAACCGGCTCAGAGGAGCTTTTTCCACATGCTTATACTGGTTTGACTGGAAAACAAATCTTTCATACCTGCCTTTAAGCTGGGAGGTAATGATGGAAAACATACACTGCTGTTTGTTGGTATGAATTGAATTGGATTGCATTTCCATCTGGTAGTTATTATTATGTTTATTGCATCATTATCATCGTGCATTTGTATCATCTTTTGTTCAGTAGCTTAGATGAGACAATAAATGCAGATGCTGCAGAGTATGATTTGTGGTCAGTTAAACTGGGATTTATTAAAGTAAAGATAGAAAATGCAGGAATAGACCGTCTGGCTTGAGATGGTAAGACTGTATAAGGTTCTTTTAAAAAAAAAAAAAAAAATCGAATACAATAAAACCTTTATTGTACACTAGTTTCTAGTTCATCTTCAGGAACAGACGATGAGAAGACTGATACCATAAAATTTGAAAGCAGAAATTGGTGATTTTTGAACTTGGATTTTATGTTCATCTGGTTAATAATCTGCTTGCTCTAGCCTTATATTGAGCATTCAGATGGAAGTATGATATAGATCTTGTCATTAAACCTTTGGCAACAAAGCAAATAAGCATATTTTCCAACAACAGGTTGAACTATTCCTGTCATACATGAGAGATATACTTCAACTTGTTGCGTCTTTCCACCTTAGATATGACCAAACATTTGTCACTGTTTGAATTGAGACAGATGATAAGGATGATATGAAACAGCCTCGCTGAGAGAAAGGGAAGGTTAATGTGCACCATATGTTACGGGCTTTGAGATTTCACTGAAGATTAACCACTCACTCCTAAAATGTGAGCTGTAAATTGAATTTTCCTGTTAAAATTTAATCAGCCCAGAATGTTAAGAGGGTGCCATGGATCCTTCAGGATCTCATTTTAGCTCATATACTGACAAGAAAAATCCTCTCACAGATGAAGATCAGATCTTGGTGTTAAATCAAAACACTGCTACTGTGTTGCTGTCAAACCTTGTCTGTGGCTGTTTCATGAAAATATTGATGTTGGACTTCTGTCTGTCTGAAATACGTTGTGCTTTTAAAACAATCCAAGGTAAAGCTTTTACTAACTTATAGAACATTTTATTTTCATGTGTGTAATTTGTTTCATTGTCTATCTTATAGACTATATAGATAAGACTCATGTTTAGTGGACAAACTTTGATCATACACACAGAACTTTATTTTAAATTCCAGCTGAGATTCCAACATTTCCAAAAATGCCACAAACGCATAAATATTTCATTTTAAAGTAATGGTGCAGCCATTAAAAAAATAGTGACTTGGATTTAAAGAATTCACTCTGTAATGTGTTTGAACAGGCTGATATAAAATATGTATGTCATGGAAAATATTTTCTAGGTGAAAAGCTACATATGGAAACTTTAAAGGGGAAATCGGGGTTCAGACAGTTCATAACGTTTGCATATTAACCCACTGCACTACATGTGCTGTCATCACATTATATGGCAGACAACATTGGATATTATACAGTGTTTTCACATACTCATACACCCACTCTTTCCATTTTGGCTCCGGTCTGGCTCTGAGAAAAAACACTGCAGAATATCCTCGGTTGAAGTAAAAATAGACTGATGCCCATTAAGCACTGATAAAAAGAGAAGAAAAAAAATATTTTCAGAGCTGCTTGAGTTATCAGCTGGTCTCTAAATAACTAAAAATTGGGCCAATGATACAATTTACAGTACCATAATATTTAGTCTGGAATATAGCTCATTAAAGACATTGATTCCAGAGATTTGTAGAAAATAAAGAAAACTCAAAATGTTTTTTATTTAAAGTGAGAGTTAGTGGATGGCCACTTTTGCCCTGGAGGGAAAATCCCAGAAAAGAACATCCTCTTAATGTAAAATAATCCAAGCAAAGAGCACTCGAATAGACACCTCTCCAAATGCATGCAGGGATCTGCATCCCAATGTATGAAACTAATGTAAAACAAACTAATTAGTGAATATTTCATTAATAATTCTTATTCAGGAAGTATACAGATAAGTTATGTGAGAACATGCTCTACAATATTGATGAACCTTTTGATTATTAGCTGTTACTATATGGCTTCTAATTAACTCTGAATCAGCTGCTAAATAGCACAAAACTAATAATAACTCTAATACTGTGTACGGTTGAGTACAATACAGTTCATATTTTCTGTTCTTTTAAATAAAGCCATCGGACTTCATCATTGTGTCCCCTCAAACTTTCCGTCACTCAAACAAACTGGCAGCTCATTTTAACTGGGAATGCACCATTAGTTTGTGAATGACGTGAGCCATATTCAGTGGAAATTAGCTGTCACGTCCATATGATTGGTGAGCACAGGCAACATTCAGTCAATGCTAATGTGATGCTTTAGGTCTCTTGAGCCATTTTAGGTGGTAATAGAGTATTTTTACCCACACTATCGGGCATGGCTCCGGGGATGGCAGTGACGGTCTGCTGGTCTGTGCACCACCTTGGTCGAAACCAAAATATCTCTTTAACTACTGGATGGATAATGACAAAAGTTTGTACAGACATCCCAGAGAATGTTTTCACACATGTGGAGTGTTTTATAGTGTTAACTGAGGGTGTAGTGTCGGAGTCGTGGTTACAGATTTAGTATCTCAAAGACATGTTGGTAGCAATTTTCTGCTGCATGTAAGTCTTACGTCACGTTTTTTTTGAGCCATGGACAAACAATATTTCATAGTCCAAGCTCTCTAATGGCCTCAGGTTCCTGCTCAGCTCAGTGGATGGCTCCCAGACAGAGCTTCACTGCAAAAGGAAAAATCCACGTCTTCTTTAACACTCACTGCATGTGGATTTCTTTAAGAATTCAAATGTACTCTCCATCTTGTTTTCATTTTACGTGCTCCCCGTGCCATCTGCGGGCACAGTATCTTCTTTCATTGCTACAATACACAGATACGACTGAAACCAAGTGAGGAGCCAAGAAATGTCTCAGTGATGTACTGCAGAATGTGACAGAGTGTGCCACCATTAAAATAAATACATCGGCTTTAAATGACTTCATAGTGAAATGGACTCAATGTGAAGTCGATTCCTGGTGTTTTGCAGGTAAAAAAAAAAGCCCAATCTTCCTCTCTTAATTGTTATAAATAAAGTGTTACTCAAGTTAAATCAGCCTCACTGCTTTTTTTTTTTTTTTTTTTTAACAGTTTGTTTTTTACCTTTTATTAATACAGTAATACATAGAACACTGTCAACAGAAACTTTCATGGTAACAAATATAAACTAAGTACAACACATAAACACAGAAAAGTATCTAGAAAGTAACTGGAAGCAATAATCACACAGTCATTCTGCTCACTTATGGAAAAACACATGTACTTAAAATGTAAACATACAGTAAAACATACTTGTTCTATGTCCTTTACAGTATTAACTATTGTTTCATTA
Source organism: Centropyge bicolor (assembly GCA_037975185.1). NCBI lineage: Eukaryota > Metazoa > Chordata > Actinopteri > Pomacanthidae > Centropyge > Centropyge bicolor. Next base: position 7,705,384 of record JBBMOC010000012.1, on the reverse strand, counting down.
GAAACTTTCTCCTTGTTAACAAAAAGAGTTATTCCCTGAGAGAGGGGTGAGTTCTTCCAAAACTTCAAATTAATACATTCTTACTTCAGTCTGATTCAGTTTAATTTGAAGATTCATTATATTACAGCTTTACTCTTGCACTTCATGGTACTGGCTGCCCAAGGCCACGCTCTGTGCAAAGTAAAACCTTCCCAATACTGGTTGTATAATAGGATAGTCCCCCATTTCATGGAGGGGGGTTAAAATACTCTCTGCACCTCCAACACATCATATCCTGGCTCAGCCCCATCTTGTATAATTTAATGGGTGCAAAGTAGACTGTGTTTGACTTTATACAGGATACCTTCTCTCCTTCGCCTCCTCTTATACTGATCTCATTGTTTTATATAATATGGAACCACTTCTCATTATTCGTATAATTTTGACACCATTTTGACAGGTTGGTCTCCAGTGCTAATTAATAGCAGGTGGTAATATAACAGAAGGGCCTCGAGCAAAGCCAGACTTTACTGTGGACAGTTTTCAGAGTCGGTGCTGCGCCTGCTCCCAAATAGTTGTACGTGTCAAACGCAGAGGAGGAACTTTCCCATGGGTACAACTAAAGTATTGACTTTGGTCAGAAGCACAACTTCCTCAACTGTGGCAGTATGAGTGTGAGAAAACTTAGAATCTTGAAGAACTGCTACTTTAAATTGCAAGACAATTTGCATCCATGCCATTTAAATCCACGTTTTCTTTTTCTCTTTCTTTGCATCCTAGAAGTCTGACCGTGGCCATTCTCACTGTCCCTATAGATCCTGTCTAACTACTGTATAATGTGATACTTTCCAAATTAACACCAAGGCCTTGTGTCAACAGAACTGAGGGTTCAGTGTTTATTGAGAAACGAAACCTGACAGGCTCTGTTAAAACATATGCTGTCAGTATTTTATTCCAAGCACACTGTTTTCATCTTGTCGAGTTTAGTGAGGGAAGTAAATGATGAGGTGCAATTTTTAGCAAAGTTGCGATGATATGTGAGTCTTTGCTAAGTAGGTATTCAGACTGAAAACAACCAGTGTGAGTAACACATTGCTGATTTTGAACGCTCATCAGACCATTGTGCAGAGTTATGAAAATATTCACAGACAGGATTTCACAGAGTTATCACTGCTGCAGCTATTTTATCTTTTGGCGGCAATTTTAGAAATATGATGTTCATGTTACAAAATACACCAGGATTGTGCGCTTGCATGGGTGATGTCATCCTAGAATGAGGCAAACTTGAGCCTGGTTCAACTTATCAGCATGGACTAGCATCACAGCGTGTCGCCGGATTGGTTCAGTATAAATGTGGCCTAAAAGTGTCTCTACAGGGGGAAGGCAGTTATTATCAGAACAACTTGTAGTGTATAATTACCATAATAACAGCTAAAAAAAGATTCAAATAACTTTTGAAAATTGAAAACTTCTTTCACTTTTTTTCTTATTCATTCCACACAGGTAGGAGTAAGTGTTTCAACGTGAGGTAATTGAATCAAGCAGCGGCCAATTCACTCTCCCTCCCACTCAGTTTGACAAGGCCCGACCTTGAAATGTATTTCCTCAGGGGGAATATAATCCTCTGTCACGTCAAGCTGACCAGGAATAAACAAATGACGATGATTTGGGGCTACATCTGTGGTTAAAGTTAGACGGCACAGGAAACTATGACTTATAATGTTTTGCAAACCATCCAGTCATTTGAGGAGGATCTTCATGCTCACGGACAAAGCACGCTTTCACAAAAAGCACAAGAAGGTAACATGTAGAACCTCTTTGGGTGCATGTCACTGATTTTCCATGAATCGAGCTCAGCTGCAGATGTTACAGATGCTGTGAGTTGGATGCTATTCTCTATGCGAACAGTGCCCGAGGCGAGTAGCATACACTGCTGTCTTATGGATCCTCTGTGGACTTGGCTTTTATCCCTGTTTCTTTAAATTGTGCCCACATGCTGGAGCAAACTGTTGGCTCCAAAACAAAGTGATTACTGTTTTCACACTTGGCCAGAAATCGTTTGAAGATCTAATGAGGAAAACTTTTTGTAGCTCTTAAGTCATGGAAGTGCAGAGTTACTTTATAAGTAGCTCTGCAAGAATCAAGTGTTGTCAATATAAAGAATTTAAGGTCACAGTGGGATCCAATAGTGCTCATGTCCTTTCTTTGGCTCTCACAAGTTATAGTTTCATAGATTTCCATATAAACAAGTAACGATGGAGTGAAGTATTCCTTAATATTATCACGGTATTATCATCTGCTGTAAGAAGGAAAGGCAAGACTTCTGGAGAGAAGTGGATTAGATGAGGAACATTGTCTTTGCATTACACTTTAATTAAGTTCACACTGTTTTCACTTTTTCAACCTACAGACAAAACTCTTCATCAAAGGTAAAATCACAGTTTTGGATTTCACAGTGGGACTACTGGACTATCAGTACACCTGTGTACATAATTTGTAAAGCTCAAGAACAGCAAGATATTTGGAGGCATTTTCTAAATTAAATGATACACATAAGAAATACTATATGAATGTGGCTGGTGATGTATTTAAACATGGATTTCAGGATTTCTTAACGATGTAATCCTTTAAATTTTCATTTTATCAAACCATATCAATGATCATATTTGTGACAGTACTTGTTCAGCAGTAGCTTTTTAAATGTCATCAGCCTTTCTTTTTAGTAAGTTTCCTCTCATAGTGTTTCACAGGAAACAATGCATGCAAGTATAGGACAAAAGAAAACAAAATCCTGTGCATGTAAAAAGAATAACATACAATGTGCAAATAAGCTTTGACTGTGGTTTTGGTATTACTGTCACACGACATTATCAACTGTCATCTTTAGTCCTTTGACATAAAGAATCACCTCAGCCACAGTTTGTTTTTGTGCTGCAAACAGATACAGATTTCTCTTCCTGCCGCCTGGGCATCAGTACAAATGGAAGGCAGCATCCTATGTTATCAAAAACACCAGTAACCAAATGTGCAGCCAAATCAAAAAGAACTGAAAAACTAAGAATTTTAACTAAAGCTTATAAGTGTAACAATATTGTGCTTATTACTGTGCTTGTTTTAGGTTTTGAAGAAATCAGAGTAGACACTTTTATCGGCTGGCCGTGACATTATAAATTCTGAAAAGTGAAAAACATACACCAGAGAGAAAAAGTTCATCCTTAAACATGTCATACTGTCCACACAACAGCCACATTTAAGTGAAAAAAGATTGTCTTTGGTTTGGTTCACACAAACCTTGTGTTAGTCACGCTAACATGATTTAGTTCTGCATGGGATTTCTGACCCTTCCACCACCACACACATGCTTCAGGTTAGGAACAAAAGAGTGACTGCTAGTTTATACCTGTGTGAGAGTGTGGACACCACGGGGCAGCTGTACCAACACACCGGTTTGTTATCCTTGTACCGCGGTGACCCTCGTGTGCTCAGACATTCCCACAGCAGGATGCCTCCACGCTTACATCACCGATCATCCAACGACTGTCACAACAGCGTGATTTGAGAATATACCGACGATGGAGATGATGCATATAGATGCCAAGTGTGCTTGAATCGGTGTCAGGCAGAGTTTATGTGTGGTCAGGATTGTAACACTAGATCTGTCTGTTTACATGCCAGTTTCCACACTGAAGACTCTCCATTGTGACACTCATCTGTTTCAAGGTATTTGTGTGAAACCAGATATTTTGACCATATGCTTTCCACTTCTATATCACACTGCATTGCCGTGCTTATATAATTTGTCTATGTAAAACCACGAGTGCACGGCGAGATAACAAAAAACGTGTGCTACATATTACACAGGCTCTGTAGTATGAAGTGAATCTGGTGTTTGGTTGTAAATGCTTGAAACCAGATAACTGGGTATATATAGAGTTACAGTGAGAGATTGGGTTTTATATACACTGTTTTTGTGATGCAGCTCTGGCAGTTTTCTTACAAACAAAATCAAGAGTGTATGTTTTGAATAATTCACTATTGTGCAGTAGTAAACAATTATATTACAATAGATGCTGAAGCGGAGATCTGCTTTCTGACTATAACGGTCTCAGCTCGGTTTGGGTCATTTTGTTGTGTCATGTTTGTTTGTTTTTTTCAAATAATCCATGCGAGTAGCAGAGCATTAGTTTGGCGAGCTAACAGTCAGTAATGGACGTTATAAAACTAAAATTCTCCTCATAAATCCCCAATGAGTCTGGTGAAGACGTCTTGGTGGGAACATTATGACCTTTGAAGGAGATCATGGCCACACGCACTTCGGTCGTGGTTTGAACTTGACGTGTTCAGATGGGAAAGACGTTCTGAGCTTAATCTCCCTTTTCCTCTGGATGATATTTTGAGAAAAGTCAAAGTTGATCATGATATACAACCGGTAAGGTAAAAGGTAGGTAGCTTATTGTTATAATCAGCTACAGTGTAATTTGCATTTGATATCTGTCGCTACATTTACAAGAAATTTCACAGGTAGCGCTCTCACAGCCAGTTAACAGATCCCTCACCTGACCACTAAGAGTCACTAGTCCAGGATTGACAACATCTACCAATGTTACATTTAAAACTACTCAACCTCCATCAAAATATACGGGAGCCCTAAGGGGACATGAAGGAGAAAAACATAGACGTAGATATGTTTTAAGTAGGAAACTCAAGGGAGAAGAGGAAGAAAGCGAACCTAGGCCCACTGAGCCTGATTTTTTTCTATGGAGAATATCCCCTTGCACAAAGTATCCTCTTCAGCTGTCAAAATAAAGGTCAAATAAATCTGTGAAGTTCTTTGTAGTTTTTGCTCTTTCTCAAATGACATACATTAAACAATGATCCAGGGGAACTTTTCCACTCACAATATTTCTGATCTTTAGTGCAATTAGAATTACTGTAGGCATTAAGTCATTTCACAGGATTGAGGACTACATCATCCTTAAATCACAGATTGATTGCTCATGTGAAATCATGTCTGCCAGATCTTGATTATTAATTTTCACCTGTCTCATTTTAGGATTAATTATCTATCCTATTAAAATTGAGTAACTCATACACAAATCATTAGTGGCCAGAGCATTTCGAGGCAGGTTTATTTTCAAGGCTCCTACTAAACCCTGAGAGGAACCAGGAGTCGGAACAGAGCTGGTATAATTGGGAGAATGTTTGAGTATTTCCAGTGTTCAGCTCCTCTTAATGAAATGTCCCATTAAAATGTATCTTATGCGAGCATTCATTATTTTTCATTAAAGTTTTTCAAAAGTTTTTGTTTTGGTTTCATAACCGATTTTTTCTTTGCAGCGAGTTTACATAACATGTCATAACTTGATTATGACTGTACTGTTAAAGCATCTAATAAATTAGCGTTGCTGTTAAAGTATGTACACAGCAGGACGGAGGGCCAGAGCTCGGGGGTTTGCCCAGCTGCTGTTGCTTAGTATAGGAGAAGGGTTCAATGCATTTATATATCACACAGCGTGCTGCTGTTCAGAAAAGCGGAAATGAATGGGGCCATGATGTAAAGTTCATCAATTCATTGCATAATGTCTGACACTTAATGGTTTATTATGTCAAAGCAACTATGACAAAATCAGTGACGTCTTTAGATGCTTTTAAATGAATGATTAAAAACGTTTCACAGACTTATGGCCGATACACTCGCAGCTGGTCTGAGGCATAAACAAGCTAAGTGGCTTTTTGGGTATTGACCATCATTATAGTTTGATAAAATCAGTCACATAGAGCCAAAAACAACTTGCTTTTCTTTTGGTAGCTTTTCCATGTTCTATGCATGTCGCTGTCTCTCAGCGACTCACTTTGAGTGATCGGGTCCTAAACAAACTCACAATGTCGTGCCAAAATGAGAACAGTTTTGGCAAATTCACATGAGAGATTTCTATTAAAATCTTGGTTAATGCCACAAACACACATGCAACAACGTTTTGAACCATTTGAATCAAAAAGTGATGACAATTTAAATCTGACCAAATGACAGCTACACAGTCTTGATGAGCTTTCAGTGCATTAACTCTTCATAAATAACACCTACAGATGTTATTTCCAAACTTTAACTTTCTTGTTGTTGCTTATTAAATGAAAAATATTTAAGATTTAAAGCATGCTTTCCCCTTGGTTAATGTGTTTTACAGGCAACCTCCACCACATGTTGAATGCTGGATGATGCACTGACCTCTAACGTCCACTTCATCAGCCAGAACTGGTATATAAGAGTTTTATCAGTTGACTCCCTCTCATATTGATTCTGAGAAATAATGCACATAGACCATCTGGCATATGTCCTGGAATATGCTCCAACATGTCAGATATCTTCTCTTCTATCTGCTGATAAAAGGGCTGTGTGGTTGTAAAGTCTGTGAATGGTGAGATGCCACGAGACTATTTCAAACCCCTCATTCTGCTCTCGTCATATTTTACTTTTCAAAGATCTTCAGATTACAAAAAGACCTCTTCACCTCATCTCTGCTTATCTGCAACAGTCTGTTTTTCCATGTTTGATCTCTCGTTGAAGCTTGGGTTTGTACCAGTCTCCTCCTCCTGAGAACTGGTGCCCAAACCATCTTAACTCGTTCCTCCTGGAGCAGAAGAGCGGCATATTGACTCCAGCAGGTAACTTTATTTAACCTCTTTTCCAAAGGTCAGGCAGTCGAAGTCTGGGGATGAGTGTTGCATAAACAAAACAGCTTTTTAATTGATTCTAATCAATCATACACTAAGTTGTTTCATTTGACAAGCGGGACTGAACATACAGCTTATTGCATACTTATGGGATCATGTGGACTGAATTACAAGGTGTGAGTGCATACAGTTTTTACATTAACCCACAGATGGATGGCTGATGGCAACAAGCCTTTAAAAGCACCAGCACATCAGCGGGAGAAGCACTCAATTATTCACTGTGGGCATCATTTTGCAGAACAAACACACTTCTGTCAAACTGAATTGCTTCTTTTTAGTTGGTAGTAGTTTGCAGCACTTTATTTTGAAATGCGTGTGAGTGCTTCACAGCTGTAGGTCACTGTTGTTGGTGCACAAGAGCACAATACGTGACAAGAAAAAAAAAAAACTGAACCATTTATCTGCCAACATGCTCAGATTGTATCTAGCACACGTACAATGTGAGGTCTCTTATGAGGCCCATTCAGCCGAACAAATGAAGCGCAACACAGCACCTGCGAGTGTTCAACCGAGCGTGTTGAATAAAGCCAAAAGGAACAAACATGTTCACACTCTACATGTGATGGTCACAAGTTCATGTCGTGGTTGAGAACAATAATTTTTTTTTTCTTCTTAAGCGAAAGCAAAAGCGACCTGCCTTTTTTGTGGCTGCATAAAATAAGAAATACTAAGGTTCACTAAAACGACTGTAATCAGACTGACTGCTTTTGTATGTGCCAGAAACATGTGCAGACAAAGTAATGCTTTGTTTGAGGCTGGTTGTAAAAAAAAAACAACCCAATTATTTCTTTAAAATTAATGCAAACAAGATATCTGAATTTTAAACAAAATAACAACCACTGATTTGACTTCTGCAGGGAAATAAAGACCATTTTGGAAAACGGTTGTTTTACTAATTTGAATTATCTTTTGTTTCATTGCCTGAACAGGAGAGATTATTTTTGAGTTAGTATTCTATTAGGGATCTTTTCTGCATGACTTCCTCAAACACATTATGAATTGAAAACAGCCTTTGTGAGACATGTTTTCGAATAGCTGCTTGGATCTGTTTGGACACTTTTTATTGCACACAAATTGAAATCATGCACCAGTTTCATGAAGCACAACCTTGGCATACTTGCATTGTCATCCCTGTTATGGGCATATGCAGCACCAGTTGACAACACAGCATCACAGTCTTAGTAATGACATTCAACCAAAGCACAAAGCTCCAGATAGCATCTTTTTTTTCCATATTTGGAGTCTTTCTGTGAAAAATAAGTGACTCTCTGAGACTCTGTAGAATCACAGTGCAATTTTTCTGTTTTAAAGTTAAACAAGGGATCACTTTAAAATAATATGGAGTCTAAAAGCATCGACTCACTGTTCAATGCAAGATAACATCATCCAAATGTTGTTAGAGGACATTTGATTTTACAAAGAAGCACTCTACGAAGTCAAAATCTAAACTCAGTGTACAGGGACAGGGAGAGAGAGAGAGAGAGAGAGAGAGCGCAGTCTGCTCACACTCACTCCAGACCGTTTCCTTTGGAGGAAAATAAGATGAGGGGAGGGGGCTACTGTGACTGGGAAGATACAAAGCTCCAGCAAACCAGACATCAAACTGAACACAGCCAGTGATGAGGACTGTAGTGCACCGAGGTCCCAAAGCAACTGTGCAGAGGATCATTTTAAAGGTAAGAAAATATGATATGGTTTTGATGATTTATATTTAATAGCTGAGAGGCTTGAGATGGGTGTGCATGGAATCAGAGTGTTAATAAGAGTGTTACATTTTGTTTCTCTGCAGATGAGAGCACTGACTTTTGGATTATACAGTTTATTTATTTAACCTGAGGGCCACTCAGAAAGCCAACTTTAATGAACTGAGGTTGCAGCAAACCAGGCAGGACAACTACACTAACACACAGCTGATAGCAGTCCTGAATCTGCTCCGTGATGTGACCTCTGGATGCGCCAAAGTGGCGCTTCTACGCACGATGGAGGACTTTTTACACTTGCAGGACAGTTGGATCCAGAATGTTTCCTGGAGCAACTCAACTCGTGGAAATGACAGCCATTTAGGAAACAGCACCGTGAATCCTCTGAAACGAAACGAAGAGGTGGCCAAAGTGGAGGTTACCGTCCTGGTCCTGGTGCTGCTGCTCGCTCTGACCGGCAACCTGTGCGTCCTGTGGGCCATCCACGCCACCAAGCACGGCCAGTCTCGGATGTATTACTTCATGAAGCACCTGAGCATCGCTGACCTTGTCGTCGCTGTCTTCCAGGTCTTACCACAGCTCATTTGGGATATCACGTTTCGCTTCTATGGACCGGATTTGCTGTGCAGGCTGGTCAAATACCTGCAGGTGGTGGGTATGTTTGCCTCCACCTACATGCTTGTCCTGATGTCCATTGACAGGTGCTTAGCCATCTGCCGGCCTCTTCGCTCCGTGCACAAGAGAAAGGATAGATTCTATGTGATCTCCTCTTGGATACTCAGCCTGATATTCAGCACTCCTCAAACATACATATTTTCCTTGAAGGAGGTTGGGAATGGTGTGTACGACTGTTGGGGGGACTTTGTGCAGCCATGGGGCGCCAAAGCCTACATCACATGGATGAGTCTCAGCATCTACATTTTCCCAGTGGCAGTTTTAAGCGTCTGCTATGGTTTGATATGTTTTAAAATATGGCAGAATTTCAATTTAAAAACCAGAAGGGAACACTTCCTGGCTCTGACTGCCAGACCCTCCAAAGGCCCTCATCCCCTCTCGCGTGTGAGCAGCGTGAGGCTGATTTCTAAAGCAAAGATCCGCACAGTGAAAATGACATTTGTAGTGGTCGTTGCCTACATTGTGTGCTGGACTCCCTTCTTCTTCGTCCAGATGTGGTCTGCATGGGATCCTGCCGCACCAAGAGAAGGTAAAGGCACACACACAGTTTGAATTACAATCCTGATATAAATTTCTTGTGCGTTCATCAGAAGTAGTTATTTGCCTTCTAGATTTGGTTTATCGGGATCAATCCTCTTTTATAGTGTGTCAAGTGCTCTGTGCCACAGTGAGTTTAAAACTGATGGATTTATTACCCATAAACCCTGTGATGGAAAAAAAACGTTTCTCTGCAACAATATTTCAGCACAAAGTGTCTCATATATAAAGGTCAGTCTTCAACCCAGCAGAAGATCCCTGCAAACGCATAATCAGTCAATTCCAAGTGAACACAATGGTGTTTAACTGCAAACTTCCCCAGAGTGAACACAGATGAATGGGAGTGTCATTTACTGTGGTTATCAGTTCAGAGAGAGTCAGTGGGAGAGTAAATGTAGCAGGACATCAAAGAGTTTCAAACCCCCTGTTCCCAGTGGTGGCTTATATCATTTCCATTTGACTGCTTAGTTTGTTCACGTTTACCCTCCATATCTTCTGAGTTTGCCATTAAAAGGGACAAGAAAGCAGACGTGCTCCGTGACCTTTCAAGTTATCTGAGCATAATTGCACAAGAGTTCACCGAGAGATTTAGATACAGGCCACTTAGCCAAGCTAATCATCTTCCTGTGTGACTCCTTTTCAAAGCAGCTTTGCACAAAATTAGGAAAATAAAGACATTAGAGCCAAGAATGCGTACACTGTACATTACAGAGCTTAATGTGTATGTTGCAATAGGGGCCCCCGTGTTGTTTAGATGGACAGACTCAACCACTAATATGTTTATTATTACCATTTAACATTGTAAACATTTATTTCTTTTCAACATGTTAGTTTGTAAAGCTTTCAAAAACCAAGATTAACATGTCTTGAATGAGGAAATAATTTATTTTCTTTTCACATGCTTAACTGTGGAAAAGTGACCTCCTCGTTGCTGACCAGTGGAAACCATGTGTCTCCAAAATGTCAACTTTTGACAAGCACATAAGAATTTAAAACAGCCCTGTTTTCCGCTATTTGGATATGCATTTTTTAGGCTTTAGACAATCTTCTTAACCTAAAAATATGTTTAAAATCTTTCACTTTATCTGAAAGGACCATGGAGATACATGCATGGTGTGTAACATTAAGAGATTAAAACAAAAATCGTTGTTTAATCTGCCCTTCAATACTGATGATGTAATGAACAATTGCACAGGAAACGTGTTTTCATATGTCCAGATGAGAAAGAAGACAGAGTGGTGAGAGGGAAAGATGCTCTTAATTTGAAATATCTTAATATGTTTTCAGGATCTGGATGTTTCATGATAGATGAACTGGTAGATTGAAAATATAAATCCGCCTTTATGGTTCATTTAAAAGAAAGCTGTTCAAAGAAAAGCTTGTGTCCACACACGGCTGCGAAAGTAAAGACCATTCAAATTTCACTGACTTTCTTCTCATCTTTACTGACCTACTGCTTTCTGTTTGAAGTAAAGACACTCTGGTTCCCACAGATGAGTTTCTTGTTGCTGAGGGCAGTTCAATCAAAATGTGAAAACAAACTCTCTCTTCCTGGACCTGACCGTCAGTGACATCATCACATTTTACAACCTGCAGCGGATCCACTCAATCTGACTTTGTGACCTCGTGCAATGTTTGTTTAACTTTTTATCCTCAGAGTTATCTTTGATAAAGTGACGGGATGGCAGTCTCATCACAGTCCTCCTTTAGATTGCAACATAACTCTCTTTCCATTTTTCCAACTTCAACCTCAGAAGACCTGTACATTGTGATATTACAGAAAAATAGCCAAGATTAATGTTGTTCCTTTATTTCTGGCAGCACAAGAATGTGGTGAACGTACTATAAGTCAAAGTTTGAAAACATTTAAATACTGACATGTTGTGGTATTTCCTCCCGTTAGAGAACAGCACTCCCCACGGCACCAAATAATCTGGACCGGACTGTTTGACTTATCTGGTGAATCATCATTTTGATGGGTCGTTTGGTCGACACTGCACACAGCACACCTCTGACAATAAAGCAAAGCCCAATAGAGAGTCCATGAACAGAGGACGTCAGCATTTTCTCTTGAGGAGAGACGAAGACAACAAGCACTAAATCTTTCTCACCCCATTAAGGGTTTGGGAAAAAAAAAATCTGGAAGTCGTCCACTTTCCACCGTTCAAACGACGTGCTCCTTGTGCTCTGTGCCTCGCAAGCTTGGAAATGTAATCAATTGAGTGAATGAGAAAATAAGGTATATTTCCATCCAGTGCGGCCGCTTCTGATTGGAGCCATTTATCATGTTTGTGTCAAATGACTTAAAATCCTATTTGTGTAGTATTCATCAACCTTCCATATAGTTTCTTAGCCTTTCATCCCAAAAGTTTTTAAGGTTGCCTGAAATGCTTTAGCATGTCAAGTCATATATTTCTCTATAAATGATGTGTAATATACTGAAAGTGTAGCTGCAGTATAAATGAAATGGAGCATAGTAACTTGTCCAGAGGGAGGTGCTTGATCTGCCACCTCACTGTTTACATGTTTACATAATTACGTGTGTGTGTGAGAGAGAGAGAGAGAGAGAGAGAGAGAGAGACATATGACACCTTGAATTTGCCTTGAAGAAAGAAAATATGTGTGAACATTCAAAACACATACTACGAGAATGAATCCATTTTAAATAGGAGTCTACTTAGCCTGTTAGCATGCTAACATGTGCTAATTGGCACTAAATATAAAGTGCAGCTGAGGTTGATGTGGAGTATTTGGTCATAAACCATGATTTGGACAACCTGAAATTATGACCTGGTGATGATGCCAGATAAAAAGTCAAGGGATCAAAGATAGTACAGTTCATCCCTAGGTTACAATGAATGTCTGTACAAATTCATCCAATTGATGCTGACAATATTTGAATAAAAGCCAAAAATATTAATGTATCATCAGGGAGCCATGAATTTCATCAAGACCTATCCAATACTTGTTGAGATAGTCAAGTCTATGATTGGGATCAAAGAGGACTGACACACTGACATCACCATCCCTTCAACCATGATGCTGGAAAGACCAAACAAAGCACACACACACTCTGAGTTTGGACTTTAGCCCAGAACCAGGTGATTATATCTCACTGGGCTCGGGGAAAAACATGGTACTTTACAGGCTTTTTCAGGATCCACCCATCCATCCCTTTTATAAACCTCTTATTCTTTTCAGGGTGGCAGGGGGCTGGAGCCTGTCCCAGCATGCACTGGGCTGTGGGGAATAGAAAAGGTTTTTTAAAAGATAAGGATGACAGTATTTTATAGTTTTGTCCTTGTCCACAAATCCCATGAATAAGATACATCACAGTCTTACAATACTTCAGTCAGTTGAAATCGGTTCATTGTCAGATTTTTCATCGTTTCATTTCAATAATAAAAATGTAGAAACCATCAGCCTTCTTTTTAACATGGAATAACTCTCAGTTTTGTCCTGTAAGAATTCAAATAATCACGAAATACATCAAGCACATCTTCTTCTTTGTCTCTCTCCCTAGACATGGCCTTCATCATCGCCATGTTGTTGGCCAGTCTCAACAGCTGCTGTAATCCCTGGATCTACATGTTCTTCGCCGGTCACCTGTTCCAGGACCTGATGCGGTGCTTCTTCTGCTGCTGCAGACAGTACCTGACTGCCTCCACCTGCAGCTGTGATCGACAGTGCAGGCACAAGAGCAACTCCGCCTCTTACGTCATCAAGAACGCCAGCAGCCAGAGGAGCCTCACACACACCTCCAGTACAGGGGCACCGGACCGGGACGCTGAAAAGCCAGCTGAAAACCATCCAGGCTTCCTGTAGTTGAGTAAACCAGCAATCACGCAAGTCCCCCCATTTCAGGCATTTAATTATCTGCAGCAGTGGCCATTGCAACATGTTTTAAATTGAGCTAAATAGACTGCGTAAACCTCCTGTCCAGGCAATAACCTGCATCCTGTGATAACAAGGAGCAGAACAAAAACGTCTTTGTGTGTCTCTCCCTATATGGACGCGTGCCCTCCGCTTTCCTTTTGGACTCCCTCTGCTCTGGAGCCCAACATATCATATATTTGTCTTCTGTTCATGGCTTCGGCATTTCAAGATTCATCCTCCCTCTGAAGAAATAACCATGAGAATTTTCAAAGCTGTTTCTATGCTTCTGTCCTTCAGTCTTGAATCTTAAAGTTACAACAGTTGTCTCCTGATTTGACCTTAAAAGACAAGTAATTACATCAGAGCTGCAGAATGAGATTATATCCAGAAGTTAAGGCGTAATTTTGAACTGCGATTTAAGAAAGGCCAGAGAGTTCACGAATATATTTGCTGTGTGCAAATGAGCTTTAATTCAGTTTCTGTAATGATTTAAAGTAGCATTACTTTTATAATTATATTAATATATAATATGAGTGGTTAAATCATATGCATGAATGATATTAAGGTTATTAAATATCCACTTTTGAGGCTTAATCTAGATTGTAACAACACAACAAAAATTCATGAACAAATCTATAAGGAATGCATTTTACAACAAGGAGGCTGGTTTCAATGTCCTCATCAGACTTTCTTGTGCTACAGATCAACCAGTGTTTGTCCTTCATGATGTAATATGAAATTCACTTTGTAAATACTTTCCACTGCTCCTCGTGTGTGTCATCATTTTTATCAGCTCCATCTCCTCTTTGCTAGGTGTCTGTTGGTAGTCAGTGAATCTGGACCTCAGATTTTAGGCACACTGTTTAATCTGGTTTGGATCAAACTAGAATAATGGTTCCCTCTTGTGGCCACACTGATTACTCAAACAGTCTGTTCTGTTTCCTTTGCTGCATGATCCGAGGCAATATGCCAACTCTTTATATTCAACATGTGGAGAATTTCAGTGTCAGGGTCAGATAATGTAAATTCTTGGCTTATTAGTGTTTAAAACAAAAAAAAAATCTGTAACTTTATATAGCCTTGGGAGTTGTCAAGCAAAACATTGTGGTTCAGAGTCAGATCCATGGGGAGCAGGTTTAAGGTGCTGTTAGAGTCTATTTGGCACAAACACAAAATTTGTATTTTTCTGTCATGGCATGTGGGAGAAAGTATTGTTCTAGTGCAACAAACCCAAGTTTCCAAGAAACCAAAGTTTGGCTGACACCAGCATAGAATAAAAAAAGAGTGAAAGATTTTGCTGGATCATCATATAAAAAAGACTCGGTCAGCTCAAAATGTAGATCGAAAATGACAACGTCTGATTGAAGCAGCTGTGCAGCACCTACGCCTCCTTACGTAAAACCACTCTCACGCCACTGTACATCTTCCCCACTGCCTCGAAGAGCGGGTGAAAGAAGGTCTTTAGGATTAGCGCGCAGGGTCGACTCACACACTGGAACTCAATCAGACAGCTCTTAACGCAGGGCACAACAGCCCAGATGTGGCAGAAGGACAGGGAAGCAAACAGGAGGCCCCAGACCAGTGACAAAGGGACGCTGAAGATGGCCGTCAGGGCGCAATAACAGCAGCTCTTTGACACTGTGAAGGTGGTGTAGCTGGCTTTCCACACCTCATCCAGACTGCGTACGCTGTCAGGCTCCGCGATCACGTCTTCAAAGTCGACCTAAAGCACACAGACAGAGATTTATTGTGTTTGGTTATGTGGGCTTAAAGGGTCAGTTCACACAAATCACAAGCAAACTTACTGCCCCTCTTTCTCCAGGCAGTATCTAGCTATGCATCATGCATACACAGAGATGACTGTGAGATCTCAACTACATAAGATAATAAACATATCATAATCCAGATGAAGAGACATTGTCTCTGGAAACAGATTGGAATGCTGGGTTATATAATTGCATTTTTTTTAAAGGCTCTTAATAGTGATCTTAAACCCTCTGCACATAAAAAATAAGTAAACTGATCCTTTAAAGGTGATCTTAAAGCTTTAAACTTAATTCTTTAAGCCTTTCCAGTTAGCTCTTCCAGTTGACCATTACAAAATAAAAATAAAATAGAAAGATTAAAATCACTAACACGATTTTTTAAATTAGAAGTAAAATTCACCTTAAATCCCCTTGTTAACCATAAAAACACAGGTTTCCTCAACTTTTCCTGAAACACAACAATTTATGCATTTGACCTAAATTAACAATCAACCAGGACCAAATGTTAGGCCAGAATGATCTGAGGCCAGTGCTTCATCAGTTGGCAAAAAGCTGTACAAAAGTTATACCTCAATTCATGCAGTCCTGTGATAATAATGCGAAGTGAAGATTATATGCACCTTGATCACATCCTCGTTGATTTGCTTGGGGTCCCTGTTGTTGAGGTCGATCATGCTGTAGTGGTTGTCCATCCTGAGCGGCGGCTCCTGGTTGTGGGTTGTTTCAGCCATGGTCCTGCTCTCGGATTGAAGAAGCAGGCTGAAGCTGAAGCTGAAGCTGAGATAATGAAGTAAGAGAGGACTTGATGGAAGGCCGGGCGTGTGGCTGCAGTCAGAGCCGCAGAGGGCAGAGGAGGGGGCGTGACAGTTTATAAACTGAAACACCACTCAGTGTTATTCCAATCCAGGAATGCCAGCTGCCAGCGATGACTGTCTCAGACTGTCAAAGATACAGGAGGAACTGCTGACACACCACATCGCCACCACACCACCAGTACTGGGACACACACTCTCACATGCGATAGCTGTGTCCATTATTTAGTACAAATGTGACAACTCCAACTGGAACCTGGAAGAGGGAAGCAGGCTCATGATGCTTCTCATGCTGCCATAAGGATGTGCCATACTGCACAGTAAATAGAAGTCAGGTCTGTATAGAAGTGTATGATTGATGATTGTAGGATGTTTATTCATTTCATCCTACAAAGTGTCAGAAAAAGCATCGCTTGAATATAAGCCTATATAAAACAATATAAAACCCAAGTAGTTAAATAAGCAGCTTTCAAGCTTGAAACAATAGCAGGAATAACTATTTTAACATGATTATATTGTAAAACTTACAAATCAGTAAATCATCTGTTCTGCTGACCTTCATATTATCCATGCAATAGTTGTGTAACAGACAATGACTTAAATATCTTAAATACACACAAAAGAGTCCAAAGTGTAGAATTACTGAGTTGCAATGGTTTCATATTTGTTTGGACGTCGATCCTGTTTTCTCGCTCATGTTCATGTCTGTAGGATGCTCGATCGAAGCCTCCTACTGGCTCTTCAGTTAATTCCACAGACTCAATATGTTTTGTGTTTAAACAGAATAACATACTTTAATTCACATCTTTCAATGTAATTTCCTACTTTAAAAATACATTTCATAGAAGTGATTCTTCTTATCAAGAGAACTAAATATTCTCATGTTTGATATCAGTAACAAAACTTTTTAATTAGTTAGTAGGTGTTGAACATTTTTGCTCCTTGAGCTTTTTTAAAAATTAAGAAAATAAATATAAAACCAAACCAAAGTCCTATGGCATAAAGATGATAAAACATTCAACTTGTAAAACAAATCATGCTGAAATAACTTGAAATTTTAAAAACGATCCAGAGTCACAACTCCACTATGTTCATGTGTATCTGTGTGACAAAAAGCACTGGACGCTTTAAAAAAAAAAAAAGGTCACTTTCATCATTGTCATTTTCTTCAAATCAATAAGTTACTTTAAAAATTCTGATATAAGTTGTTAAATTGTTGTTCTCTTTTTGGTCTCACACAAGAATTACATCAGCTCCTTACATCCGCCTTTTCTCACTGTGTCAGGTAATTATCATTTAAAAAAGGACCCGCAGCTACTGTGGACTTTGGCTTAACTGTGGAAAACATGTTGTTATAAACATTTTGACATTTTTGAATGACATATTAAAGAATCAAATATCAATGCCCACTTGGGCTCAGTCCACTAAAACACCAGTGCATTAGTGCACATGGCAAACAATCCCAGTCTGCACGTCTGAGCTTCATTCTTTGGCCAGATGTATGCTGAAGCCTCCACAGCATCTCCCAGCACTCAAGAGGAAAGGACGCACAATGACGTCCAGCACGATGCTCCACAGGCTCTGCAGCCAACGGGTGCCCATAAGGATACACTGGATACAAGGACCAACCATCCTGTCAAAGAAAGAAACACAAGGAAAATGTCTATTGCTTCCTCTTTTTTTCTTTCATTTCCCCAAAACCTGTACTTTTATTGCTTTAGTTCTTCTTAACTTTGGGTCAAATCAGGATATGAGCATCTCTTCATCTTACCAGCCATTTCACAATTCCTCTTTTTGCCCAGCAGACACACAAACACTATGTCCTTAACAGACTTTCATTTTTTGTTTAGTTTGTTTAGTTTTACTGGCAACACACAGTTATATTATATAGTATATAATGATTGATCATAGTTTTTCTTAAATCAAAAAACAGTTTTTTTAGTCAGATACTGGAGATCAGTTGAATGTGTGCTCCAGCAATTTACCATTGCACTTCAATAAACATGGGCAACAAGAGACATGTGAAAACAAGATGTCAAGATCAGTTCAGCAGATGAGATATCTTGACTTTTAGTTCCTTGTATGGGTGTAACTCCAAAAACATTAGATCCTACATTTCCCACAATGCAACTGGATAGATAAAACCCATGCCTTTTTTAAAATGTCTTGCTACCTGCACCAGAAAAATAGAAGATATAATACGATTGGTTTCACAGGTTGAATATTCCCCATCACACCAAACTGAAATATAAGTCTAAAATTGGTGGAGTACTCCTTTAATATTATCATAGCCTATACTCCAAAGCGGATATTTCTCAGAGGCCCATTTCATCTCCAGGGCTTTAGGGGCCTGTTTAACTTCTGGCGGGAGTTCACACTGAAACGTGTTCCAAGAAAAACAATTTCTGGATGACAACTGGGATGAATGGAATTATATTTGTGGTGCTCAAAACCTTGAAAAAAAAAAATCCCCCCCAAAATCAAAAGCTGTGAGACTTTCCAGAAACAGTGTCCAGTTACTCCGGATAATCCACAGACTGTTGGTTGGTGGGTCCACCACTTTGGTCCAGACTGAAAGATTTAATCAATTATCAGATGGACAAACACATGTACAAATAGTAAACAGAAGAAGAAGAATGACTCCTTTGACTTCCTTGAGAGCCACCAGCAGGTTGACATTTTTTATCATTTTTGGTTTTAGTGTCATGTCATGACTATTGGGCATGAAGGATGGTGCAGATGTAGATGTTGCCAAGAGGATGAATCCCAATTATCGAGTGATCCCCTGAAGTGATCACATTTTTCATCATGGTTCCCAGATGATAGATCCTAATTACTTTGGCGATCTAGTGGATTTGTGTTTGTCAGCAGCATTTGCTGTTGCACTCACAATTTGGTTTCTGACTAAAAACCAGCAAAATAATGATATCCCATCAGCCTCAGCTTTATTTTGTGTTTAGTGCTGATAAGGAAATCTAAACATGCTAACACACTAAACTAAGGCCTAGACCAAGATCAATGTTAGCATTTAGTTCAAAGCAAGCACAGCCTCACATGGCCAAATGCATGGATGTGTCTTGTTCAGGGATGTGAGCACCACAAACAAACTTCCATTCGTTTCTGTGTTATTAGAGTGGAGGCAGAAATTTCAGAACAATGTTGCACGTTGTCCCCTTCAGTATGATCCCAACCTACCAGATGTGGAAGCAGCTGAAGATGGCGAAAAGGAGACCAGAGAGAATTGACACGGGGACGGCCAGAAGCACTGTGACTATCCTGTAGATCCAAACCCTGGACACCTCAAACAGGGCATTACTCCAGATCCACACTCTGTCCCCACTGCGCACTGACACCGGCTCGGCAATCACGTCCTCAAACGTCACCTGGAGACACAAACAGAAAGTGGTGCTGATGCTACAAAAGTGAAAGCCATGTTCCTGTTGGACTTGATTCACCTTCAGAAATGAATGATATCCACTGGAGGGCAGCGCAATCAGTCGATACGTTTCTTGGTTCTACGTGCCAATGACTCATCACATGTAATTCACTGCAAATGCACAAATTATCCAAAAAAGACTAAGTTCAATAGAGCCACTGCAGGAGAGTGCAATACCTTGAGGCAGTCATTGATACCTCGGGGGTCTCTGACATTAATCAAAGGCTTGGTATCACTGATTTCCACTAGTGTTGACGTATGAATGTTCTCCTCTTCTTCCTGAGCTGGAGGGGCCCGCCACAGCATCTGAGGTTCATCCCCGTTATCATACTCGTCAGGGTCGCTGGAGTCCCCCAGGTCAATCTCCACTTCCTCTGAATCTTCTCCTTTCATCATGGTGTCCATCCAAACATATGAAGAAAAGCACAGTCCACAGAGCACAGTGGGCGTCTGTCACTTCCCCCAGCTCAGACTGAGGCCGCTGACCGGATCCCCTCAGCTGGCTGCACGGCGAGGTTATATTGGGAACGTTACGGTGCCCTGGATGGTATTTGCAGATGGTCTTTCAAGTGAAGATCATTTTCCTGTGCTGTGGCAGGATAGGAAGGATAGAGGGAGGATATAAATACACTGACTGTGGAGATGGCTCTGTATACACTGATACACCCTGATCACACAGACAACGTGAGATGAATCTGCAACTATGAGAGCAAAGATAGAATAAAGCAAAAGTTTACTGTGCACATCATGAAACTGCAATGCTTAACTAGTGATACATGCGCCTCACTGATTCCATGACTTAATTTCTAAGTCTCCTTTTTACTAAAGAGAAATGTTTTTGAGTCAGAAAAGAGGCTGACTTGCAAGACAACACTGCCTCCCTCTGACCCATGATGGATATGAAGTCTCTTCTTCAGAGCAGTCAGATGTGCCATTGTTGTGCGAAACACTGACCTAATAACCATCAGCATGCATGTAAGATTAGTTTTAATCCAAAAGAATCAGATGTAGTGATTCTCACATACAAACCTAATCCCTCTAATGGGATTGGGATGGTTACAACTCACGCCATCAGCAATAACTACTTGTGCACAAAGAATCTGAGATGATGCCATTTAAAATTTAATTTTATTAAGGAAAGCATAATAACATGATACATTCTGTTTAGCAAATTCAGTAGCAATTCTTCATATTTCAAATAAAAGCTGTCACTAATACTCTGTATTTGACACGTTTAACTTTTTTGGACATATGTAACTTTTATCATTTAACTGTTCCGCTTTTCTGATAAGATGTAGAACAAAGTGAAGGTAAGAGCTACTGGTGAAAAATAATATGCTTCCTTGAGATAAACTGTACATATAATAAAAATGTATGCTTCATCTTTATGACCTATGAATTTTTAATTAATTTTATTATTTTATTGTTATTATTTTTACAATAAAGTAAACATTTATTTCAGGGAAAAGAATACGTCAAACCCTCCTCCCCTGCTGTCCCCAACAGATTAGACTACTCTTATTTTCCCCCTCCTCTCATAATTTCCACACTGTCCCATATAGAAACCAGCAAGTTGCTCAGCTGTGACAATACGTTCCCGGCTTGGTTTGTTCTTTCCAGTTCACCAACGGCATCAATCACAATGCTGAAGCAACAGGAGATATAGTGCATGTTATCACTACATCCTACTCTGGGCCCCGATAGTATGAAGAGCGTTCTCGGGTCTCTGCACTCTGTCTGGCGTGAAACATGTTTCGCAACATGCTTTTAAGAAAAACCCTTTCACCTCTGTCAACCTTTGGACCCATTAACCAGTCATCCTCACTGCTATTAATAGGTCAGCTATGAATCCACAGTTAGACCATATCAGACTCTTCTCAGCTACCAACCAGACCTTCATCACAAGGTCGTCTCACGCTGCTCTCATCATCTTCATCAAATAATGAGCCGGTGCAACAGCTGGCAAGGAGATCATCTGATGAAATAAAGTAAATATGTAACTTCCTGTTGATGTGTCCTCACCTTAGATAACCCATTCTCTCTATCTGCAAAATTCATATATTCTACAATATAAAATGTAATTTTTGCTCAAAATCAAAAATGTTGAACATTCACTGCACATAAAAAAACAGGCCTGTAAAATAACTGTATGTCTGTCCAGAGTTTGAAATTTGTGAGCTACAACAGTCTCCATGGTAAAGAGCAGCTGCTGGATGAAGACAAAGAGAGAACAAAGTGTATTGATGATGGAGAGTTTCCTGTGATTGTGCCGGAGACGACGGTATGCTAATGGACTGCACACCTCGCCAGATGGGGTTTGTTTGTGTCCGTGGCTGCACAGGTGAGGTCAGCGGTCAGTGTGTGTGTGTGTGTTTGTGTGTGTGTGTGTGTGTGTGTGTGTGTGTGTGTGTCAGAGAGTCGGAGTCAGGGAGGAAGGGAAAGAGAGATAATGAAGGAAGAGAGACAAAAAAGAAAGAAAAAGACACATTTGCCTGCCTCTCAATTCTGCCAAAAAAAAAAGATTCAAGTACTTAGATCATATTTGTTAGAACTTTTATTTTGTATGTTTTTGTTAAAGCCCCTGAAAAGTAGTTCACTATAACGTGAGATCATCATAAACAACAACCAAATTTTAAGTTCGTAAAAATACTGTCAGAAATTATTTTTGAGAATACATATCTACTGCTACATCTGGACTGGGTACTTCAACATCAGCTTTTTCTAAATGAGCCTCAGACAACTCTTTATTCAAGATAAAATATAGTTTAATTATAATGTATTTTGTCTTTTCTTTGCATTTGTGACTGATGTTGAATGTACAGGCCTCATTTTGTTGCAGGTCCAGAGAGCTGCCTCGGACCACAGGCACACAGACACACAAACACATATTAATCACATTCATATCGCTAAGTGGAGGAAATGTATGTCTGTTTAAACTAGTGCTTCAATTTAACTCCAGCCTCGGTTCATACCCTCTGTTCCCATCGGCAGCAGCTTACTGAGGGGCATGAGGGTTGTCAGACAGTGTTCCTGCTCAGCACCTGTCAGTCCAGCTGTTTTCAGTACAATAGGTCAGACTGCTTATTTGTCATGTCTCGTTAACAACGCAGTCACCGATTCACATATTTATTTTTAGCTTTGAATTCTCTGTATGAAATCCCCCTCAAACACCATCATCACTAAATGCATCAGCTGCAGTTCAGTTTCACATTATTATACTTTCCCATGGACTTAAAATTAAGTTTAACCCTAACCCAGTGCATGAGATATTTGCTTCTGAGGAAATACATAGTGCCATCCAGTATTTAAACCAAGCATTTCAGATTTTCTCTGAGGAGAATGATTTTTTTTTTCAGATCTAAAAATATACACAGACCATAACAGCTCATTGGTTGATAGTCGCATAAACATAAATTTAATTGAGGACTCAGTCAGTAAAGCTGATGCTGAGGTGAGGCTTCAACATGTTGTTGCTGTTTCAAAGTAGGATTATCTACGTGAATTTATGTAATTTGCCCAAAATTTGTCTCCTAATTTTTTGGCCACACTTTTACGCTGAGGCATTTGAGCTAAAATTATATAACATGGTCACTTTATGGTCTTTGCACAAACACTTTGCACTAATCTATCTATCTATCTATCTATCTTTCTATCTATCTATCTATCTATGCAGTTAACAGTTTTCAACATGAAAATAACAACAGTGGCACAAAAACTCTTTGCCGATCATGGTTAAAAAGCTTTATTGAATAATATAATACACACATGCCTTCCACCAAGTAGAAATTTATCATAACTGAATGTTAAAATAATTTTGGGCAAATAACTTTATTCACTTCCTTACTGAAAGTGAGATGAGAGGATTGATCCCACTCTCACATCTGTCTGTTAAACATGAAGCTGCAGCCAGCAGTCAGTTGGCTTATCTTAGAAAACAGAGGAGGAAGCAGCTGACCATTTCTGTCGAAATTTCTCAGTTCAACTCAAATGCAGGTGACCAGACCGGCAGGGTGAAGAAACAAATGCAAGCTTTAATAATGTAAAGCTGATATCAGTGACAAAACATGCAGGCAACAAAAACTGAGGGAGTCGGCAGAGGCAAGTCGAGAAACAAGGAGAAATACAAAAAAAATACTAAACAAGAGTAAACCTGAGCAAAGGCAGGAATACAGACGAAGGACAAGAGCAAGAAATGTAGATGGCCTAATAGCTGAAAGAGGGAAAACCCATAGAGTAAATACACAAGGGGCTAGTGATGAAACACAGGTGATACAGAAAACAGGCAGGAAAAAGACAAAGGCAGGAAGTAAACACAACAAACACACCTGACTCTTTCAAAATAAAACCTCGTAACATTGAGGTTGCTGAAAGAAATAATCTGTCACATAACCACCTGTAAACCATAATGTTATATAATGAGATATAATGTGTATATTATTATCATTATTATTATTATGATTCCAGTCATTATGCTGTAAATGAACAAAGCTTCATATTTAAACAAGAGACGTGAGAGTGGTGTCACCTAACCCTCTGCAAGAAAGCAAAGACTCCCCTAAAATGTTGAACTCCTCCTTTAAGAAGTGTTTTTTCAGAGAGCCTGTATTGAGCCCACTTGCGTCTCATCCTTGCTTTGGGTCTGTAATTCATTTGTAGTGACCTGATGCTCAGTGAAGCTGGATCAACAGCCGCCCTGTTACACGTGTGTACATGAGGAAACTCACGCTGCTTCTGTCTGAGGGCAGGTCTGATGAAACAATGTGCTTCACTCTGTCAGACAGCGCCATCAATCACACCGTCTCCCTTTGATTCTTCAGGAGTGGCTCTCTCATTATCGGCCGTTGTGTGCAACAACAGAGAAGCTCATCGAATTTAAAGTAAAGCAACGAGATGCAGGGGAACATCAAGTCTTTTCAGATTTACCGTTAAGTACAGCCAAATAACGAACCACGCTCGGCTCGGCCCGGGCCTCCGATTCTCATTTTCTATAGAGAGTGGGCTTATGTTTGATCCGCGATGAATATGCTTTGCAAAAGAGATGCACAGTTGATGTGATTGTCTTGACTGAATAAAAGCCTGTCATTGAGGTGGGAGGTCCTTCAGTTTAATTAGCAACTTATGAAGACTGCTCAGGCTCAAATATTCATTAGTCTGAATCACACATTTTGGAAGCTGGGCGATGAAACAGACAGCCTGTGCTTTGAACCGTATTGTTATGACCTTATAATAACTTGTGATTGAGTTTATTTCTTTTTTAAGCTAATGGAGTTCAGTGTTTGTAACAATTCCTTGTAACCCCTAACATTCAGTTTTTCAGTCTTTAATGGTGGAAATTTTATTCTACACTGTCTCATTGAATGATACAAAATATACTCCTTGATTTTACAGCTGCACCATTCTATCAAGTTGAAATATTCTAGATGTCATGTGCATCATTTTGTACAAACTCTTCCAAATGTTCAGACATATTTGGCGCCTTTATAAGCTTACAGAACTAAAATTTTAAATAAAGCACTGCAGGTTTGAACAATGTTTGGATGCACTGCATGACAGCAAAACAGGAGCTAATTGGAATTGCACATTTCTCTATTCTAATCTTTTTATTTGTTTACCCAACTAAATGCTGTTTACAGGCTTCAAGAACACTTAGCTCAGCGTGCTCTCTTCAGTCGTCACCATTTAACAGCTTGTCTATCCCTTAACTATATTGCCTCAAAATATTTCCACAGACATAGCTTGTTATCATCTAACTTTCTGCTATGATTCAACTGTAATATTAATGATTAACACATTTTGACAAGGTGTATGCATCATTTAACGTGTGCAGTAATGCTCCTAGATAAATGCATGGGAATATGAATTCTTTGTTGTTAATCTGCCAGTGTACACATATTAACAGGGTATTAGAGACAACCACTTCAGCTGTTATGAAATGGTATTTTCTCCTTATATAATCATGTGTTAACTGGGCTCAGTCTTAGTCACGGGCTTTTCATAAGTGGACACACGGATGACGCGGAGGTCAGGACCCAGAGAGTCAAAGCTCGCCTGCACAGAGACAAACACAGCAGAGGTGCACATGCAGGTTACCGCAGATGTGATTGGAGAGTAATATGTCGTTTCACTTTTACATTTGAAAGCGTTTAGCTGGCACATTTATCGAAAGGACTTCCAGAGAGTGAGTTCAAGGATGGACAGGACACGTGAGGGACTTTTAATGGGGCGTCTGGCTGTGGATCTGTTGGTTACAGTCTGATCACTGTTACAGACTGTCCCCTGTAAGATTAATGATTATAAATGAACACTGCTGTCAGAAAATACAGAACTATTATTTCTGGCCAATCAGATATAATTCTTGAACTGTCTTGCCCAGAGACAGATAAGAGACATTTACATATTCCCTGCTAGAATCAAATGCTTTCTTACTATGACCTACATAGAGGAGCAAAGTAACCACTGTTTATTTGCACATTTAAAGAAATGAGAAACAGTTTTGAACAAAATGTGATGTGTCTCTTGAGTACAATAAATACATAAATTCCTGCAGCATAAATACAACGTAACAACACTGAACTACTTATACAAAGAATATTGCTGCTATATTGATATCTCACACTTGACCTGGACTCATTTCTGAGTTTCACCTGTAGATCTGTCTACTGATTATATTGTCACGACTTACTATTCAAGTATAATGTGATTTTTTTGTGTTCAGTACTTTTTAGTGATATTGACGTACTGATTGCAGATAAACAGTAACTTTGCTTCAGCAGCCAGTAGAAATAAAGTGTAACTTTATCTCTACTAGTTTCACCACAAATACAATACAATAATTTAAGAAACTACGTGAAATAGCTTTATATTCCAGTATTTGTTTCTGAGTATAAATAGAAAAGGAAAAAGGTTTTATGATCAAAAGGTGTTTAGATCTTGATGCTGTATCTTAGCTTTTACTGTATATAGACACAATGCAGACAGTCATTGAGTACTATTAACCCCTGTGTGATGGCTCTCATAGTCCTGCATGCTGATAATGCCGTGGCACAACAGTGAGGTATATCTAACTGAACTCTTCTGGGATCTGTCCTGGTATCCTAAAACCAGCCTGCCCACTTTGATCCAGGGTACTTCGAGGACTTGATGTGGCGAAGCTCGCACGCGTCTCTATCGTGCAGCTGGTCCTGTGGAGGAATTGCAGGAAGTTCTCGTGGCCTGAGCCCTCGTGGCTAGAGACTGCGAGCTCCACCGGCCGAGCTGAGTAGCAGCGCCTCAACTTGCAGAGCTCCTCCCTGATCTGCCGGTTAAGAAGCCCATAAAAGAAAGGGTTAATAGCAAAGGAAGAATACGCCAGCCAGGTGACTGTTTCCTCCAGGGCGTCAGGTATCTTGTGCGATGCGTGAAGCGTCAGATGGAGTTGGAAGGCAAAGTAAGGCAGCCAGCAGATCAGAAACTGGCCAACGATAACCACCAGAGTGAGAGCGGCTTTTCCTCCGCCAAAAGGCCGGTCGCGCATAATCCTACGAGGGGCACTGCGAGTCGTGATGATGGTAGTTTGGCTGTTTATTGAGTCAGAGCGATGCTTCAGCTGACTGTTTGTCCACAAGGGCAGAGGCCCGTGCTGGCGGGCAGCCACACGGGCCACCTTGTACACATTACAGTAGACGGCAAAAATCACAACAGCAGGCAAACAGAAGCATGTGACACTATAGAGCATGAAGAAGACTCGTCTGTGCTCGCTGTGGCTCCAGTACAGCGAGCAGTGAGCAGCGCTGATGGAGCTCAGGCTGCCATAAGAAGGCCAACCGAACACAGTGGCCAACCCCAGCATGGCAGAGGCCACCCACACCATCGCTATGACGGCTGCAGTCAGCTTCAGCGTCATCTTGACCTCGTAGCGCATGGGGTGGACGATGTAGTAGTAGCGCTCCACGCTGATGGCTGTGATGGTGAAGATAGAGGCAGCTATGAGGAATACATTGAGGAAGACGCAGACCTGGCACTCCAGCAAGGTGAACACCACGCCGGCGAAGAACGGAGACCTGGACACAATCCCGAGAGGCATGAGCAAGATGGCACACAGCAGGTCCACTGCACACAGGTGGCACACAAAGGCAAATTTCCTGAGATGAGGGGCTTTTATGACAACAACCAGAACAGCTGTGTTTGCCAGAAGTGCCAGAGCATTCAGGGTCACCATGAAAAATATCCCCGTCAGGTCCTTGAAGCGTGTCTGCAGGTTGGGAAGGGTGCCCAGCTGCCTGCTGGGAGCTGAGGGCATCAACGCCCAAATGGTGGTGCTGTCATTGAACTCAGGGGTCAGAAATGAGCTGTTTTCCTCCATGACTCATAGTAAAGGTTTCAAAGTGCGAGCTGCAGACTCCCCCATTGCTCAGTGATGAGGTCGAGGGATCCTTCAGGCATCAAAGCAAAAGCTCTTCACTCCTGTGTTGGCGAAAAAAAAAAGTCTGTGAAAACAAGATTTTTAACATTTATGGCAAATCATATTCAATATTCAAAAATCAAAGCACACCTCCAATAATGCTAATATCATGTCCTTTAAAACCTTCCCTGCATGACTACATCTTTCAAACTCTGTGCCTGCAGTTTGTAATGCAGGTTGAGCTACGCCTGGTTCACAAAGCTCCTCTAGAGCTGCAGAGATATCATACATGTTTTTCAGGCACTAATGATGCAAAGTGAAATGAACTTTTGAAAATATAAATTGATTACACTCAAATGTAATTACACCTAGTTCCGAATCCTCATTTCATTCATTATCATTAATTGCACTAATAGCAATTGATATCAAATGCGTGACTATAAAAATCCAGAGCTCCACACTGCAGTGTCAAGAGAACACACACACCTTCATACCTTAAAGGTATCGGAAAGTTAATCAATAACTGTTGGCATTTGTGGGAATATGTAAGAAGGGATGCTCTCTCACTTTCAGTGAGGGAGAGATGTGATCAATGGGAATAATTCATGGAGGACACCCTGTCTCTCCTCCATCCGTCCCCATCCTTTTGAAATGAAAGATAATGAGTGTGCTTGTTTTAGCCCAGCTGCAGGGAACTGGCTGCATTGATTAATGTGTGTTCAGCGCCACCCTGCACCGCACCATCAAAGAGGAAACCTCCTAGCAGGACAAGTCTGACCCGCGGTCGTTGTGTGATTTCTTATGAAAAACAACAAAGCATTGATTGAATTTACTATATGTGCATAAATTGCTGCAAGTATCAATTTCAAAGATCTTCTTCTGCACATTAGTGTTTCTCTATGTATTGTCTTTAATGTGCCTCCCCATACATCATAATCAGGTTTTAAATGTATGACTGTGAAGGATGCTGTGTCCTAAATACATGTGCTTGCTTGCTGCCAGGGCTCCACTGATACTCTCCCCTGCTGTAATCTTCTCTGGTGGACAGCTATTGGCATGCCACGTTTGCACTGAGATTTATCCCCAGGAAGGACTAGTGCATGTACATTCTCATGCACATTATGTAAGGCTGTCCTCATTTTCCATCGTGTTCCAGTTGTCGCGCAGCATATGCTACGTCCTTTAAGTCCATGTTTTCACTTCTGAGGAGGATGATCATTTTCAGCCACTCGTCATTTCCAGTTTAATGAGTTCTCTAAAACCATCAGTAATTTCTAATTCAGCAGAGAAACATGCAGCAGGGATTGTCTCTGCTGTAGTTCTTCTTCTCTGTTGCTACTTTTTAAGGAGAAAGAATTCACCATCAGCAAATAATTTTCCGGCATTATAATGAGGATGAGGGATTAAGGCAGGTCTTTTAATCCCTCACAAAGCTGTACTACAGAGCATTTTGCCCTGTACAGGGAAACCCCATAATCCCACCCTTTGTGATGACCTTCTTAATTATGTTAATAACCAATTTTAATGCATTTAAATTGACATATTCCAAGTGACAACCATATACATTTCCATTATTGTATATAGCAACATTTTAATGAAGTATGCTGATGTTGTAATATCATCTAGAATATACCAGATTCCACTTCAGACATCAAAGTAAAATGACGATTAGCAACAGGCCTGATTCTGTCCAGGTGTAGCATGAGTAGCCATCAATCCATGTGTGATGGATGGAGGACTCTGTACACTGTTTTTGTCTGGTTTATTAATCAACGCTAAAATTCAGGTTCAACATTACCAGAAATCTTTCATATTTGTTTAATAACAGAGGTTGACCTAATAGACTGAATTTACTTAGCGTTCATTAGTGATCAAAATGACACCAGGCTGCAACATACCAGGATTCTATAAAGGTCTGTAATTACTTGTATGTGCTCGTATGACAGCATCACAAATTCATTATTCAGTTAGGTGACTACAATAATGTCCATAACTTTCATTATGTTTTTGCTGAAAAGGAATATTTCTGCAACATTTTTAAAATCATCTGATCCCTTCTTTTTTAATGTGTACACCAAAGTGTGTATGATTTGTAACCTTTTCTTAAAATTTTGTTGGCTCAAACATCCATGTCTGAGGCATTCCTGCATTCACAGACGCATACACCTTAGTATGGTGCTCAGGATATTTTGTTGCTAATTTTCAGGCCTCTATTTTAATGTCAAGTTCAGACATTATTAATACAGAAATAATGGAGGGATATATAGGAAATGCTACAGAACTAAACCTGTTTTTTCTTTAATTATCAAATGCATCAAATATATTGTCAACATTAATATTCCTTTAGGTCATCTCCATTTACAATCAAAGGAAGGTAAGATCTTAACTACTTACACAAAAATTACCAAGCATTCTTACATTTGGAAAATTGGCTGTGGCTCCTCCAAAAAGTTTCCTCTGAGTCTTGTAAAGTTGAGAAGGTCCAAATCATAGTGATGACTCCTCTGTGAATCCTTTCAAAACATTAAACTCAGCTCAGGTGTTGTGTTCAGGTGTGTAAGAGTGCTAGTCCACCTTACAGAGATCTGTCAGGAAGCATATGCTAAAACTGTGACAAACCATGAAATGATCCCCTGGGAGAGCTGACACCAGCAGACAGAGCTGATGTGATGTGCGTCCACTGAGCAGCACAGCTGGCCTGAGCCAAGGGAGGGAGGGGAGGAGTCAGCAATCAGTGATTGTTCAAATCACATCTTAAAGACAAGATGACTCTATCAAACGGCCACCCACTGACATTAACCATGTCCCACACACACTCTCTTTCATCAGTCAGTATGTGGCACTGACTGTCACACGCTGTCTGCAATGCCTCTGTCATCACACACACTCCTCTATTCTCCTCTCCAGAGCTTCTGAGAGAATAAAGACAGTACATTGGATTTGTTCAGTCCATTCGCTACATGAATACATAGCATTTTCTCCTTTGAATGTTAATCTTATATCTTGATTTCTTCAGGTAATAAAAACCTTCATGTCAAACATGTTGTCTTCAGATTTGATCACTGCTTGCAGGAGAGCGTGAAACAGGCTCAGCGCTGACATCTATTGGTTGCTGGGAAAACAGAACTGTTATCCCATGAAAGCATACTGTTTTTTAACTGCGCTGATGTAAGAAAAGGTTAAGATAACAGATTGGGATCAGTTTCAAAAGTTTATTGGCCCCTTAGTTAAAGCACAACAAACAGAGAAGTGATGAAATAGATGTTGTGGAAGCAGGAAGATTAATTATCACTTACAGCATATTTTGCAACTGCAAATCTATTCTAGAAACACAGTATCACTTAGTGAGTGTAATGCACAAGTCATCATGAACAACAGGGTACAAATGACATCCGTATTACTTTCAACGTTTTACACGTCCTACTTTCAAACACACAAACAAATGCTGGCTAATTGAAAAGTGAAATGTTGGAAAAAGGCTGACTTCACTTCTTATTATACACAGTCACTTGCTACGTCTAATCAAAAAGACCTTGGTTGTTTTACCTCTGACAATTACGCCTGTGACATTTTATAGTGCTGTTCAACGTCTTGGTCGGGTCATCAGGTTAAACTTTCACACTTTTGGAACACGCAACAGACAACAAACAGCTGTCAAAGTAAAAAAAATAAGAATTCTAAAAAGTGTTAAAAATATAACTAACTTCAAGCACTTGCTTTCATATGGAATAAAGCAGACGTTGATAAAAAAAAAAAAAAGGCAGCCTGTCACACATTTCTATCAGACATGAAACACAGGTGACCAACAGATGAAGGCAGACTTGAAAAGGCTATAACTAAGAATCACTTCTCATTCCTCCATTTTCAGGTAGGAGTGAAGCATCTTGGCAAAAGCTTTGATCAATGATAGCTTTGTTTTCAGCTTTACCCATACCCAGTCTCTTCTTTAATAGCTTGTCCTCATTGTTCAATTTTGTGCGGATTGCAGTTTTTATCTGGCTGCGGTCAACACCGAACTTGACTGCCACGTGATCTGGTTGAAGTAAAATAGTAATAATCTTTATTAATGGGATTCATAAATAATGAGCATCTAGAAAGAAGTTCTGTGTGATTGAAAATCAGCGTTATTATCTTACCGATTATACTTCTCAAGATCTCAGGTGGGAGCTGAGGTTTGTGGCAGTCTTCTCCAGTAAAGGTGTTCCTCCGGCCCTGCAGAGAGTGTGTGGCCAACGTTTCTCTGTCGAACAGTATCATGAGCAGTGCTGACGTGTACTTCTTGTAGTCTGCGATCTCTGCGATGCGCTCGTAAAGATTTTTTGGCACCCGAAGATTCTCAGAGAGATACAAGAAGTTGTGATCGTCCTGAGGGCAAAGAAAGAAAAAATGTTAGCTACAAACATACTAAGACGCATTAATGGCTCAATGTGACATCATCACTTTTGTAAAATCATCTTCTACTGGTGAACCTGACACCCGACATGAACACTCTTGATAACAAAATGTAAGTGAGCTGAGCAATCTTCTCAAAATTGTGCTGTTGTCCTGACCTCTGGGATATTATGAACGGCCCTCATCTCTGCCTCAGGCTCATTCAGGAAAGAGATAGTTTCATCCTGAGAGTTCTGTGGTGCCACTGCTGCCTCGCCTCCTTGCAGAACGTGATCCAGAGTGACTCGCAGCTCGTGTGCTGTGTGTCTCATCTGCATCATGAGAGTGTTCATCTCTGTAAAATAGTGTAAAATTGTTAGATGGTATGTTTACATCATAGGCTCAAGGCCGCAGCCAGGATTTTAATGGAACGCCTCCCACCTAAGAAACTGACTAGCCAACAAGCAAACTCTGAAAAGTATCCACAATCAAAAAATATTCCACATTGTATTTTTCTTTTAACTGCTCAATAATCTTTTCTTTTTAATTCTACCGTCATTGTGGTCTAAAAGTTGTTTCAAGGACTTTTCGAGGGCATAATAAATCCTTTTTATTCAATTTCATAATACTTTTTTTAACAGGTCTGTGATTTTCTAATAATGTTTACATGAAAAGCATTTTGCAATTTGGTACTAAATTTAAGGAACACGATTATAGAGAGGAGCACAATTTTAATGTTTACCTGTAGACAGATGCCACACTTTTGCACACTCAGCTAACCTGTTGTGCACTGACCAAAAGACTATCTATTAACAATTTATCGAAACAATTTAACCAGAGGTGTAACAAGTAAATTAACAATTAGTTGTTTTATTCAGTACCAATGTTTTTGCAAATTATTGAGAAATTATAGACACAAATTTGCTTTGGTCTAAATATCAGAATTAACCTCAAAAAACCCAACATGTGTCATATGTTTTTAATCGTAGATTGTAAACTCATCTTTGTTCCACTAATCCCCCAAATTTACAAATATATGAGAGAGGAAATGACCTCAGCAGTAACTACAGCCCTGTCCTGTCTGTGATTACAGTGAGTCACATACACTAATTAGGCTGTTTGATCTTGACAGGTACTTTATTTATTTTTATTTTTTTATAGATATTAGTCATCTTTTTCCACCCACCTTTCAGCTCTCTCAACTCTCTCTCGGCCAGAATCCTACATCTGCGTTCATATTTGAGTTGTGCCTGCAGCTGCTCTATCTTCATGAGGAGAGTGATGGTGTCTGTTCTGATGCCTGGACTTGAAACATGTTCCTCATCAAATTCAATAGTTTCATGCTGCAGAATGAGAAAAACACATGGCCACATTTTCCACGTGTAGGAAGGTAAACAACCGTTTTTTTTTCTTCATGCACAACTAAATCACAACCTCTCACCTCATTGCTGGGGAAAGGTGAGTAGCTGGACTCTTCAGCCAACCTGTACTTCTCCTCCACTGGATCACAGCCAAAGTCCTGAGCATCAGTGCCGATTTTTATCATCTTGACTGCTGGTTGTGTTGGAGTCGCTCCTGCGTCTCTCTTGGGTGGCATGGACGTAAAAAAAACAACAACAACAAAAATATATCTGAGGAAGAGGAAAGATTTGATCAGCTCACATATCAAGTGTTGCTTTTCTGCACAGGAGGGAGGGAAACTTTGAGTCAAACTTTTAGCAGTCGCTCATGGCGGATTGTTTATTTTAGACTCATGGATGAGAGACAATAACGAAAAGTTAGTTGTCTTTGCATCCCCCTCCCCCTGCATCCTCAACCCCTCCTACCAGTCCCCAGATTGCCTCCAGCTGGAGCCTCTCAGTGACACAAATACACAATACAAATCTTTCAATACATGATCAATAACATGTGATTTTTCATGCCAGATGGTTCAGAAGAGACTCACCTGCTCTTTCAGCTGGACTTCAAGGATACACTGCAACCTCACTTACTGAGGACAGAGACAGCGCAGTAAATGGAAATACTGCGTAGTAAAGGAAGTAGTAGTACTACTGCAGTAGTACAGTACATAGATCCCGATACAGTTACGGCTCATTTAAAACAGCCGCGCAAAACGTTTCCGGTTAAATATGTGTGAAATACTTCTACTGTGTTTATCTTTTACAATATGTGGTACACGTGTGTATAAGAGTACTGTGTTGTGAGATTTATATTTTTACAATTATGTGCGGAACAAAGCTGCGAAAACTTATTCCCCGAGGGAAGTATTTTCCTCCTGTACAGTTTCCTGCGAAACGAAATTTCTAATTCAACCAATGGAGATTTAGAGTTTTAACAAAAGGCGGGACTTTTGGAGGGAATTGTGAGTACTAGCCAATCACTGCGCGTCTTGTAGCTGACTTCAACGCCTAGTTTGGTTGCAGTGCACCCATGTGGGTCCAATGTTGACTTGCTGCCTCAGAAACTTGTGTTAGCTCTATCTGCGACTATCGTTTAATTTAAAAGGTTGCTTGACGTGTGTTACCATGTCTTCGTCTTTCTTTATAAGGGCAAAAGAGAAGCCAAAAATAACCAAGAAGGGGAAAAATACAGAAGTTGCTAAACGAAAAGTAAGTAAGCTGGACTGTTAGCAAGTAAGCTAATTCACTGTAACGTTAGCTAACTCATGCGACTTTTTACACTGTTTCAAACACTAATGCAAATTTGTTGTATGGTGTTACAAACACCCTGTTTCCCTCCTGTTGCAGGGTGATGGAGACTCGGTTGGAAAGAGTAAAGTACGAGCTAAGAAGCCCAACTCCAAATACAACGAAGAGATTTCCAGTGATTCTGAGACGGAGAGGTTAGTTTTTGATGTGCTCACATGAGGTTATGCATTGAAGACAACCGTGTTTAAAGCACAGACCTGTTTCAGCAGTTGTACATTTGTTGATTTGTGTTTCTCTTACAGTCATGTAGGGCCAAAGAAGAGGCAGTCCAATGAAGACAATGAGTATGAGGAAACACCACAGGAGAAGAAGCTTCGATTAGCCAAACTTTACCTCGACCAGCTAAAGGAAGAAGGTAAGCTTGTATTTTCTATACAGGTCTTAGCATTACAGTCTGTGCGTGCATGTATTTATTGTGTGATCTGATCTCATCAGAGGAAAACAGAGCAGACGATGACTCCTTTGAGACTGACCTGATTGCTGGAAGACTTCAAGAGGAAGTGGTAAGAATGTCTTCTGTATTAAAGCGTGGGGACATTGAAGTGACAGCCTCACTTTTCATAACCATGTTTTTATCCTAAACTTACATTCACTCAACACTTTTCCTACTGACTCTACCAATACAAGTGATCTTACTGCTTTCATTATTATTTTCTTCAATAAAGCCTATATTTTATGAATGCATAAGCAATTGACATAATGAGACATGTTTTGGCATAGTCACATGATTTTATTTTGGTGTGGTGAAGCAAAGCACCAAAACCTCTTCCTGTCATAGTTCTGATTTGAAAGGTTGATGCTATGTTGAGTAGTCTGCTTCAAGCGTAGCATCATTACCTGCCATCTCTGCATGTTTTCAGCCAAAAAGAAAAATCCTTTTCAGCTGATTTGCAGTGAATACTCTATATTCTTATATTTGTTCTAGAATCTAATTGCTCTTAGATACAGGCATTCATTTATGTTTAATATGTTTCATAAATTGCCAAACGCTGGTCTATATCATTGATCATGCTGTCTTAATCTCCTCAGCTTGAACAAAAAGGAAAGCTTCAACGACTTATTGCCAAAGATGTAAGTACAGGAATTTTTATCCTTCCAGTCTCCACTGCATGTCCAGTAGTATAGTGGAAAAAGCTGTTTCTGAACAGACTGACTTTTATTAGATTTTTTTCTTTAATTCTGTTCTTCTTTTCTAAAGCTTCTCCCACCAGATGCTTCAGAGATCAGAGTGTTAAGAGGACACAAACTTCCTATTACCTGTCTGGTCATCAGCTCTGATGACAAGTACATCTTTTCTGCTGCCAAAGACTGCTCCATCATTAAATGTTAGTATACACTGAAATCCTGAATACCCTTTGTTTTGATACTTTGATATAATTGAGGGGG
This sequence comes from Centropyge bicolor, assembly GCA_037975185.1. Taxonomy (NCBI): domain Eukaryota; kingdom Metazoa; phylum Chordata; class Actinopteri; family Pomacanthidae; genus Centropyge; species Centropyge bicolor. The sequence goes on along the minus strand of JBBMOC010000012.1, from coordinate 7,669,026 downwards.
AAAATGAACTACGAACAAAGGCTAATGGTCTAATTTGTCAGTGTCAGTTCAGTGTTTTTTTTTTTTTTATATCTTCAGGGGATGTTGAGAGTGGGAAGAGACTGCACACAATACCCGGTGGAAGGAAAGGCACAGAGGACCGGCACGTTGGACACACAGCCCATATCCTGTGTATGGCCATATCATCAGATGGAAAATACTTGGTGAGTAGTTCTCTGTCAGGATAACTTGCTTTGGCCAGTATTTGGAAACCAGCAGAATAAAAGAACCAAATATATGTTGTTGGTTTTTTTTAAATTAAGGCATTATTGTCAAAGTTCAACATCATTTTATAACAGAAACCTCTTTCTCTTTAGGCCACTGGAGACATGAACAAACTGATCATGATCTGGGAGGCAGAAACATGTAAACATCTATATAAATTCACAGGACACAAAGGCCCAGTGTCGGTACGTTCTCTGTCTTTCTCTAACAACAGATTTTAGTGTACCTGTATGTCTGAGATCCCCCTGTGACTCATCAAATGTCTTTTCCTTCTCAGGGTCTTTCATTCAGAAAGGGGACTCATGATTTGTACAGCGCCTCTCACGATCGCTCCGTAAAAGTGTGGAACGTGGACGAGAATGCATATGTGGAAACTCTGTGAGTAACCAATCAGAAAATTATTAATCTCATTGCCAAACACTTGCATTTATCTTCACCGTTTTACTTTACCTGTGACTTGCTGTAGCTTTGGGCATCAGGACGCCATCACAGGACTGGACAGCTTGAGCCGTGAGCGCTGTGTGACTGCGGGAGGAAGGGATCGCTCAGTCAGGGTTTGGAAGATAGCCGAGGAATCTCAGCTGGTGTTCCACGGCCACGAGTGAGTCTCATTTTCCTTTCTTTCCTCTGGTGTTTCTGTGTCTCACTGTTTCCACTGTTGAGTTCAAATGTGTCGATCTTCTGTCAGAGCCATATAAAGGCACAGTGGGGCCTGCTGATTAATTAAGACACAAAATAGTCAAGTACGGAAGTATTACTTTTCAAACATAAAACACCATTCTTTTCCCTTTTGAGTAACCAGTGAAGGGCTTAAAACCATCAAAAAAGTAGAGATATGATAATATAAAAAAAAATATTTAATCTGAATGTTTTTTTTTTTTACCTATGGCCACCAGCTTTTGTTGCTTATATTCTGTACAATATATTTATGTACGTAATGATCATAATAGTTGATTATATTACTATAGTTGACATTTTTACTTGAAAAATGAAATGAAATGAAATTATTAATTGTATCAAACTATTTGGCAATTCAGTTGATTAACCAACTTGTTATTGCAGCACCACTTGTTGCAGAATGTATCGTTAGTATAGAGGTAGTAATAAAGGTAGTATAAAGGTTTCCAGAATATGAAAAAAGTCTTACAACTTTGGAATAACAGAGAACTGATTCTAGCTCTCATAGTCATCTGAATATCATAGATTTCCTATTAAGATTAAGACATAATTTGTTACTGTCATTATTCTGTCTTCGCACAGGGGCTCAATTGATTGTATCCAGCTCATAAATGAGGAACACATGATAACAGGAGCTGATGACGGGTGAGACAGTCACAGCTTTCACAGTCATATTGTCTCAGTTACCGTCTTCTTCCAGGATCTCATTGCGTTAACAGATTCAACCGTGTCTGTCTTTCGTGCCCTCTCTCCATTTTCCCTGCGACCTCAGCTCCGTGTCTCTTTGGTGTGTCAACAAGAAGAAGCCTCTCAGCACAGTGAAGCAGGCTCATGGTTGCCATGGCGATGCTGGGCTGGAGCAGCCTCATTGGGTGGCTTCAGTAGCGGCGCTTCAGAACTCAGATACCGTCGCCTCAGGTGCCTCTGGCTGTGAGAGTCCTCCTTACCAGCTTCTTACTAACATGCATACTCATACTTTATTGAGAGCAAGACACATTAAATAAAGCTGTTCACAGTTGTCTTGTATTAATACAGATTTAATCAATATAATTGATAACCTCCTGATTACCTGTCCTACACATTCATTAGAAGAACTGTTGATGCTGTTATATTTAGCTAAGCTTTGCTGAAGATTTCTGCAGTGATGTGAAGTTACAATGATGTTTCTCTGCAGGTTCACACAACTCTCAGGTGCAGCTGTGGAAGTGTGGCCAGAATTACCGCGGTCTGGAGCCTCTGTTCAGTGTACCAGTGGTGAGCTCTCACTTCCTCCTCTCTTTTTAATGTAGTTACATATACATAAGATATGTTGTTAGGCTAATTCTATGCATTATTTACCACTACCACGACAGGTATGGTGAAATGTCTTACTTTGTCTCTTGCTCTGCTCTCTCTCTCTCTCCCAGTCCGGGTTTATCAACAGTCTGAAGTTTTCCAGCTCCGGTCAGTTCTTGGTGGCAGGAGTTGGACAGGAGCACAGGTAACTGAACTAATAGTCATGCCTCCACAGAAATTCTGTAAGGTTTCTATCAGTGACCAAATGTTAGCTCAAGTTCATGTTTAGTGAATGAAATGTCCACTAGATGGCAGTGTTAATCCATCTCAGTCTCTGCCATAAATCCTCCCAGTGCAGCAACATGTATTTTCTTGAAAGCAGTGATAGTATCCTGAGAGATGAGATCAGTTGAGAGAAAGAAACTCAAACAGTTATTTACGAATGGAATATATTATTTGATAGTGTCACACTTGGGTCTGATTGTTCGCATAGGTGAAAACCAGAAAAATATCATGTAATAAACTGGATGCCTCAAACTTGAAATGGGCATTGTCAGTGGTCACAATAAACTTTAAGTTTGTATGTTGCGTGAGAATAATTCTCCTCAGTGAATTCTGTGTAAACACATTTTGTTCTCTAACAAAAAGACAGCACAGAACCAGACCAGGAAGCTGCAGACTCGATGAAGAATAGAGATATTTCTTGCCGCTTGTGCCATCATTTGTCTTCCCAGACAGAGAGAGATATGTATGTAGCCATATTTCATGCTACATATACAGTGACATTAGACAACATTGGTGTTCTTATCCCATTGTTAGTGGCCTTAAGGACACTTAAGGACCAGACTTGAAGACCAGATCGGGACATATTTTTAGAAGTGTGACCTTAATTGGATTTCAGACAACTTTTTTAATGTGGTTTAAATGTGATTTTACAGATTTCAGTTGTTATGAAGGGTTTTTTTCTGTTGCCTATAGTTAATGAAAGCAGTCTGATTACAATCGGGGCTGACAGTCCGAACATTACCTGAAGGCTGAAGAGACTGCAGTCACTTCCAGGAACGTCTGTGCTAGGAGCAGCCAGTTTCATGAGGCCAGACTGGGGGCTGTATTCAAATTTGAAGATCCCTCACAAACATTTTAAATATTAGGGGTTCGCGCTGATTTCAGTGTCTGATTAACATTGATTCACCTGACTTGGAAACACAAAGGTTTAAGGCGCTGCTAAAAGAGGCTCACCCCAAAGGCTTAGTTAGATATGGACAAGCTTAGAACTGCTGTTTGTTGATGAGTCGTTTTCAGATTTCCTTTGAAGTTCTATCAGAATGATGTTATCTGTTTGTATCGATTACACTCTGATTCTGAGTTTGTTTGCTTCTCTGCAGGTTAGGCCGATGGTGGAGGATAAAAGAGGCCAAGAATGGGATCTATATTATTCCTCTGAAAAGGAAACCTCCTAATCCAGAGGAAGCCACGACAACGGAATAGTGGATTTATAAATGTCTTTCATTTTGTAAATTAAAGGTTTAAAAAGTACCTATGTATCACTTTCGTTTTGATTAAAAATTCAGCATATATCTAAATTGAAAAACCACCCACATTTGTTTATACACGTGTTCGCTGTGAGTCTTCCCTTTGATTTTTATTTTTAAAGAGGTTTTAACAGCTTCCGTGATGGAGTCAGCAGTGTGGGCAAGGTGGGCTGTGTCTGGATGGGCCACGAGTGAGAAGAGGCTGTATTGTAGGAGTCGGTACATCCTGTCCAAGCTGACAAGACAATTCCTACTATCTTATGATCCAAACTTGTGTTTTTTAAATTTTACTCCTTTTTTTTTTTTGGGAGAAATTACTGAAAGTATCCGTAAAAGTTGGCATCACTAAAAGTCATTAGGGGCTGCTAATAGGATAAGTTTGGACTTGCATTATTAATGGTAACTGCGTTCTGTATAAGTTATTATCAGCCTGTCAGAGCCAAACATAAAATTGCAATTAACTCTACAGGAGAATCATTTATCTCTGTTGGTAGAGGACCTGCAGAATCTTTTAAACCCTGCATATTAACACTTACAAAGGAATGTGACAGCCAGACAAATATGGTCTGTACCAAATATCAGGTAGCTTACTTTCTATCAATACATGGATTTTACAGTAGCACAAGTGTGATGAAATCCTTTTAATTCCATTCCAAAGAGTGATTCATCAGCATGACCCTGGAGAACGTGAGCCTTTATCTGACTTGTCATCTTAACATCAGAGTGAAGTCTGGTTAGTTGTATCTGCACTTTATTCAGTTTTCCTGCAGGTGTCCTCTTTGACTTTGACACAATTGTCCTTGTCACTGCTACATAATTATGTTCTGTTACTCATTTAATAGCTTCTACAGATATTTCACAGTTGACAAGGATCAGTATGTAATAAGTCACTTCTGGACAGGTTGTACATTGAACCTTTAAAAACAGACCAGGCAGACAGTGAGCAGGTTGTTTAGAGATCGGTTATTACAATTTAATATCAGGAAACTCCAATCAGTATAAAAGATGAAAAAGTCCAACTTGAGTGAAAACAGTTTATAGGCACAGCACATGTATAATTGCACATACTCAACTAGTAGTTACAGCAATTGTTATAGCTTAGAGATCCGAGCACCAAATACAAGTCTTGGTATTGATAATGAAAAATCATGCTGCACCTGTTGAACAAAATCTTCATCTGTTATCCTTTTTTTCTTTTCTTTTTTTTTTTTTTTTTTAACTCTGGTAAAATCAGTTAAACTGAGCAGGTTTTTAGGTTAATTTGGTTTTGAAGTGGAAAAAAATTTACCCCCGTGTGCAAAAAGCTCTGTGTTATTGTCTGAATAGCTGCATTTAGTTTGAATAGTGTCAAGAATTGCAAGTGTGAACCCAAACACAGCGGTATTTAATCTTTTAATATTAAAAAAACCCAAACATTTTATTTACATAAATTACAGGAAAGTACACACTTTTATACCAGTCTACATTAACACATGTCCTTTATATTGTCTAGTTGTCTACTTTTCATCACGTTCACTATGGTTAGTCACATATTTTGTTCAACAGAAAGGCTAAATTTATTTCATAGCATTTTTTTTTATGTCAATGTCTACAACATTTGGATATATTCACAGCACTGTAAGGACAAGATAACAGCCTTTTGTTTTTGTTTAACACTATTGCTTCACAAGCACCCATTTGACAACAAGACTCTTTAGGACAAGGCACGGTGCATTTAATCACATCTATCTGTAAACCAAGGAGATCACAGCATATTAAATCTATACAAAAAAGGCTTTACAATTGATACATACTGCTCACTGCAGGAACATCATTCAGCTTTCACAGTTAGAGTTACCCTCGCCACAGTCCGTCAGTCTACCCAGACGGAGTTATCTCTCTGCAGCATGTTGGATGGCGTGGGGTGGGGGTGGGGTGGGTGAGGGAAAGGGTGGGCTCCGTCATACACAGCCTTGTTTAATGAAGGGATGACTGATGGTGGGATGGTCTCTTGTGCTTACAGAGGAACCTTTTTCACAAAGAGGACGTTGTAGAGTCCACCACCTCGCGGCCATTGCAAACTGCTGGCACATAGTTCGAGGCTGATCCTGGGAGGACACAACAAAACACCAACGTCAGCCAGGAGAGTTTTTTCACTGTAATGAAACAAAACTGTAAACCAGAGATAAAAGCTGTAAACAGAATTTTGGAACATGGACAGTACCGTGCTGGTTCTTCCAGAGTTTCAAATTTCAGGTTACATGTTTATGAGTAGGTCTTATAGTATTGCATTTCACCTAAGTATGTACATGCATGTTACTTTATTCTTTTACTCCGTCTATTACAACACATTTACAATATTTGAAAGCCCCTTTGCTGGTTAAGACCCTGCAAACAAAATCCAAGATCCGCTCCTAAAATATGAGGTGTTGGTACAAATTTAACTTCTCACCATGTATACAATGCAGTTATAATTACTACTTAGAACTTAACAGTCTGTCAGACTGCATCAGTGACATTGATCCAGTATCATATATAAGTATTTAACAACCACAGTTGCAGTTTGTCTCCATAAGAAATGCTTGTGCTTCTTTTTTACATAGTTGCATTTCTTTGAAAGCTCTGAACACTTCTCCCACCTCTCAGTCGCCGCATTCAGCTCTCCTCCTCCTCTACAAAAGTACAAGTCACCCTCAGTGAACTATGTAAACTTTATGCGTCTGTGTTTATTTATGACATTTTTGCTGTGAATTAGTCTGCCGGCTTATTAATAAGCTTTCGATAAGACTGGCTCTTATCCAACCTTAAAAGAAACATAATGACTGGATTTTAATTGCTTTGCAAAACCAGAGCGAAAAAGGTGAAAAACATTTAATATAGCCTGATTCGCACTCTTGGTTTTCTATGCTTTTAGTCATGTTTCATTTAATAGTGTCTAAAAACTTCGAAATAAATGCAACATGTAGCAATACTGTACAACACAACACCAACTTTTGGTGGTTTGCAAAATATTGCAAGTGTGAGTGAGTCAGGTCATAATTCTCCTGCTGATTGCACTGTTATTGCTTACATCCTATTTTGGAAACCTAAACTGCTGCTAGGCATTAACTCGCAGCTGAAAGTGCAAACAGATGTCTGTGTGCTGGCGTTTATAATATCTTTAGTATCAGAGTGAGCAACGAGCAGCAGATACAGTGGATTCTTGTACCTTTCGAGTAGCTGGAGCTGGGAGCGGAGGCAGACGCAGACACTGTGGCACTGAAGCGGTTGGTTGTGACTCGGAGCGAGGCCACGTTCTTCTGGGGCTGAAACAGGATGATGTGAACCTTGGGGGCAAAGAGGCAGCCGAGAACCACCGACCCGCTCAGGCTGACGGAGATGCACATGGTGGTGGTCTGCACCTGCGATCACAGGAAGAGACGGGGGGGGGGGAGGATGATGAATATATTAGTGTGCACTTGGATTTTCTACTTTTGTCTTCAAAAGGACTAATGAAGTCTGTTCAAAAACCACCTGGCCCCAGCACTCTTCTCTCTCTCTCTCTCACACACACACACACCTGTTACTTCACTCCAGCCTTTGATCCAATCAGGTCACTCACAGCTTTTATTCGTTTCCTGCTGTGGTCACTCCCAAAATCTTTCTTTAATCTAATCAGTGGAATTCCCTCGTGCTCCTTTTGTGGTTTTCCTCACATCATTTGTTAGCTCTCCTCCTCCGGCTTCTCTCTCCTCACACTTTCACCTTTTATATTGATCTATCTGTTGTAGATGTGTGTGCTCAGCAGTTCACACCTACAGCAGCTCATGTTCACGTTCACTGCAGTTTTTAATTATTTATTTCAACAGTTATTAACTACTCTTGAACAGTTTTTTTTTTACCTTGCATCATCTCAGTAATTTTGCTCGGCCTTGGCTGTTTTGTACATGGTGGCACTTTATATAGTCTTGTGCAGATTTATGTTGTCTCTTGTTATGTTGAATCGTGTGCTGGAGGATCATTGTTTCAATGTGTACCAGCTGCATATGGTTGAAAATGACAAATAAAGACAGTGCCCTATGAAAACAAAACAAAACATGGCGACATCACAAATTATCTTCATCTTTCCTTCAGCACCCAATCATAACACAGAATTATCCAGTATTACAAATCCATAATAATAACAATCAACATCATATTATTGACTTGAATGTTGTGAGGGTTTGTCTGAACTGCAGCTTTAAATGGTTCTTGCTGTTATGTGAATGAATTTTTCACATTAAAAAAAATGTATAATAGATATATATATATAAATTTAATCATGAACAGAGATGATTACATGTCACATCATGTGCTTTAACTGTAGTAACTCCTACATTTGCTAAATATAGAGGATACATTCTTAATTTGCCCAAAGCTTCTGTATCTTGCGGTCGGATCAAAAACAAAAACAGAAATCTCTTATGTCATTTTTGTGTTGCGTGCGCTTATTATTCTAGTATTAATAGCCACATTTCCATTTCCAATTATGCATGCGTGTGTGTGAAGTTTTCAATTACGAATGTTAGCAATTCTAATTGTGTATCTGGATGTGCATGGATATGAGGGTGAGAAGAAGAATGTGGAATAAGCACAGCTGGCTGTCCTGGAAAGTCAGGGCCTTGTTAGTCATATTTCAGCTGCTAATGTGAGCTGACTGCTGGGGTCATCTTCCTGAGCACCATCTCTCTTCCCACCCCACTGGTTACCCCTGCAGTCCAGGAACTTCTATTTGCAGAACCACAGCGTGAAGTGAAATCCCTCCTAAACATAACGCACAACAACAACACTGCGGAAATATGAGAAGTCCTCGAACAGTTAAGCTTTAGACTGCAAAATAAGTGGTGAAAACGCTGTCAAGGCTGTGGGTAATATTACTTCACTTGTCTGTTGTCTGCAGCTCCTTATCTCTCACAGCCATTAAGATGTCTTTCTGGCAGCTACTTCCATTTAACCGTTCTTTATACAAGTAATTATGAAGTACCAATAGCACACACTGCGGTTTCGTGTGAACCCTACTGTGTTCTTACTTTAAAACTGACAGCAAAGACTTTCTACTTCATTTCACGCTGAGAGCCTTTTTGAATCTTTTATTATATTTATATACTGGATTTTATTGCTAATGAGATATCTTTACAGTTTTTCAGCAGATATTTGCAGTTTAATTTGGATGCAACTGCATATTTCTAAATGACTTGCATACATTCCTTGTCATTTGTGATTCAGCGTTTTGGTTTAGTGCAATTCATCTATGTGAGTGTATGAATGAATGTATAATTACAATTGATCAAATAAGAGGCATGAAATGTACATGAGAATTGAAATATTTTACGCACAGAGGTTACATAAGAGAATGTCTGTATCCATCTGTGAAACCTTGAGTTCATCATGATTCACTGAGCAACAAGGCTCGTCTCTCATTAGAATATTTCTGCACTATCCGGCCCTAATTTGAAATGTGGCAACTGAACCCACAGCCATTATTATTGGTGTCACACAGAACCGAAGCATCAAGGTCTCTGTTGCAGTGCCAGACCTCTCATTCTTTCAATTACTGTGTGCGCTGCCTCTTCAGCGTGAAGCCTTATATTCCACGCCGTTCAGCCTGCCTCGTATATCCCAGCGGGGATCAGGAAAGGTAAAGGTTTTTCGGTTTACGGTTTGGGTGCCAGGAAGGCTGATCACTACAGACATGAAAAGCCCGAGGTAGCTGACGATGATACAAAGCTTGTGTGATCCCAGACCTCCCCCCATCTGTTTGCACAACAAAGGGCTTGTTGCTGACCAAATGCTGTGGTGATCCCCCTGAGTCAAGCCCGCCGTTTTATCTTATTCATCTTATTTGTCTTATTTTACGCTGCATGGAAGAATACATTAAGTCCTTGCAGCTATACTTTTTCCACTTTGAAAAAAATGACCTGCATGTTGGAATATTTGGCCTGTTTAGCATTTCAGACAAGTCTAGTAATAGTTATGCAGTCAGCCCAATTATTCATAGTCATTTGTATGGTGCTGGGTTAATGCAGCCTTTAGCCATTTGTGTAAAGGCTGCAGAACTTATCCCCTTGTGACAACTCTGCAGCAGATATGTCACATTTCCTCTGACTATTAGCGAGACAGTGCCACCAAATGTCCCTGCTTACAATTATTTTCACTGCTTGTCATAACACCACTTGATGAGTTCACTATTCAGGGCCAGTGGTGATTTAATCTTGGGATCTAATAAGAAAAACTGTAATAAATCTCCAGAATTCAACTTTTGCACCTGAAACATGTCATCAAGCATTTAGCAATGCCGTGGTTCAACGAATCAGTTTGAGTGTCATTAATTATTTCTATCTGTATATTCCAGCCCTGATCTGTCTCCAGAGTCTTTGTTCTTGTCTTGAAACATCCTTCAACCCACATGAAAAGAAAGCTCGCTCTTTCATGGGTCTGGGTGACGGTGATCAAATGGAATCCGAAAGTGACACCTTCTTCTTTAGGAATGATAAACACACAAAGGATAGTCATTTATAGACTTTGTTTACATTATTCCACAACAGTGGGCTTGAGATGTTTCTAGAAATAAAAACTATAGATACTCAATTGACATTTTTAAGAAAAAATCTTCATAGTTACCCTGTAGTCGCTGGCAGTGACGTAGAAGATGGGCTGGAAAGCGAGCCAGATGATGCAGGTGGTGTACATGGTGAAGCCGATGAACTTGGCCTCGTTGAAGTTTTCAGGGCACTTCCGCGTCTTGAAGGCGTAGACCGTGCAGAGGACGATGAGGATGCAGTTGTAGGTGAGAGACATGAGCATGCTGGAGTCCCTGCTGTTGCACTTGAGAGTGACCACGTCCCTCCTCTCCGGGCCCACCTCCTTCCGGACCCCTGGCACCTCCACCAGCAGCCAGATAAGAGCCACTAGCAGCTGGCAGGAGATAAGAGCGCCACAGATCGCTACCTGGGAAGCGGGGCTGATGAAGCGCGGCCGCTGGGCTCCGTCCTTCACCCCGCTGAAGATCCGAGCGATACGGTTGGTCTTGGTTAGGAGAGCTGAGTAGCACACTGCAAATGAGGTGCCCAGGCCGAGTCGGCGCAGGGTGCAAACAGCGGTGGAAGGTTTGGCGATGTAGATGAAGGTCATGAGGTAGCACATCAGCACTCCCAACAAGAGGATGTAAGAGAGCTCACGTCCACTTGCTTTCACCACAGGCGTCTCATTGTGCTTTAAGAACAGGCCCACTACCGACAGAGTACACATTATACCAAGGCAGGAGATGGTGACAGGTCCAATGGCCCAGGCATCCTCCCATCGGATGTACTCTTCAGGCAGATCGTAGCAGCCGGTCAAGTTAGCCAGGGGCCACTGACCGAAGCTGCAGTCAGCACAGGTGAACTCATCCTGCAAATACTGGTAGGGCTGGCAGGGGATACAGATCCAGCAGCACACATCTCCAGGCTGCATGCTCTTCACCTCGTTCTTCCTGCAGGGGTCACTGCACTGGGAGGTGGGCGGCACGAGGCCACGCCAGGGCACCTGGCTGGTGTTCAGGGTCAGGTTCTGGTCCCAGTAGCCGACCTTCTTGTAGATGAACTTCCCGTCTTCTTTGTGGTAATGGAAGATGTTGTAGCGGCTGATGCTGTCACCAAAAGAGTCGAAACGCACCATGTTCTCCGTGTCTGCAGGTCTGAATGGAGCTGGGTGGAAGCAAAGATACAGCAATGTTGACTTGAAGCTACGCTAAAGGATTTAAGTCTTCAGATAATAAGACAGGGGTAATAGAAAATAAAACTCTTTAAGGGTACAATTTTTATAACTGTACTTTCTATTAGTGCTATCATTGATGCTTAAAAGTATTTAAATGTAACATTAAAAATGTCACTGTCCCGGCATATAATTGCTAATTTGCTGTACTTAACAGACCAGTTCCCAGCCATTTAAGCTCATCTAAATGTGAGTATTCATTCATCCAACCAATATCCAATATTCTAAGAATAGCATATTCTAGATAGTTTCTCCTCCCATTCATTCCTCTATGCTAATTCAAGAATAATTTTTGCTAATTGAATGACTAAATATGGAAAAAGCTCTTTTCGGTGCTGCAGAGGAAATCATTTGAAGTCTTAAATGTGGTGACATGCTTATTTGCAAGCCCCGTTTGCTTTACATGAACACGTTAACAATGAACTGAATCTCATGCTCAGCTATTTCAAAACACATCGAACATAAACGTGTGTGCTTGAGTGAAACATCCTGTCTTTGTTTGTGTTCATCGCTGTGCTTACCTTCAAACTTGGTCTTCAAGATGAACTCCTTGTAGAACCTTTTGCCGTTACCTGGTTTCATGGCGTCACAGACCTTGGATGTGTTGGAGCATACAGCTTGCCTCATGTTGTGCAGAGCATAGGCCATGGCGTAGACTGCATTTACCACAAACATGATTTTGGGCTCCTGCTCAAAAGTCCCATCTCGCAGACTGTGTTCACTGCAGCCAGGTTCCTGCAGGCTACAGCCAAACCGGTGCTCCCAGAATTCTTTGAACCATGGGTTCCTCGTGTTGGTATACGGGTTCAGCTTGGTGAAGTAGTCTTCAAACTCTCTTATTGGGTAGGAGGCCAGCTCAATGGTGAAAGCCCTATCTGCTGCCGTCTCGCTGCCCCTCACCACGCTCTCCTGCGCTCCCCATCCATCACTTGCTACCCAGGTGAAGGAGACATTCATGCGAGTTGCCGCCACCAGCAGCTCGCGGGCGTCTTCGCTGCGGGTGAACAGGATGACCACCCTGGCGTTGGACTTCTGCTGCAGGGAGCGGATCACGTTCTCGTAACCCTGGCGGTTCATGGAGCGGCTCACCTTGGCCGACGTGGCGATGCAGATTTGGCGAGTGCGGGCCTCCTGTTGGAAGGCGTCGATGCCAGTCTCGCCATAGTCACCCTCTGACGCCACTGTGGACACGTAGGTCCAGTTGAAGTAACGCAGGATCTCAGCCATGGCCTTGGCCTGGTAGAAGTCAGGGGGCACGGTGCGGGCAAAGTAGTCGTAGCGGGTCTTATCACTGAGCTTTGAACTGGTGGAGGCGTAACTGATCTGAGGGATCTGGAACAATCGCAGGAGGTTGGCCACCTAGAGAAAAACAAGGAAAATATTTTTGTCGGTTTATTATACTGTAGTTTTGCTAAACTTCATTTCATACTTGCAGCGTTAATCTAAAAATATTGATCATAGCCACCAGATCTAGTTCGATAAAGTTGCAGATGCTTGTGCAGCTGACAAGCATAAATATTGCTCAGTGTTACAGCATTCTTGTGGTTTTAAATGGCACCAATAATATCTGACAGTTTTGAGTCGACAAAATGCTGCAATGCTGCATTTCACATCTCTCAAGTATTTTTGCTTTTTTAACTTGTAGATATCCATCTGGTCTGTAAGTGAAGTGGAGCCATTAAAGGGCAGCGCTCCTGTCTGATATGCTTCAGCTCTGTGGAGGAGACTGCCATTGGAAACAGCCACAATTCAATGTTCTTCTATCTGAGACTGTTTACTCTGTCAAGGATCCACATCAGCAGCAGCCAGCGCCACAAATCCCTTCACAGATAGTGCCAGATAACAACAGCAACAATGGCACAGAGATAAGACATTTTCTCAGTGTGTTTTGCTGCCTTCTGAAGTTAAAACCACTCTGTCAAGTCATTAAAATCTCATGACAGATTTCTGTCAGATGATGATGCCCACCTCACCCAGACACACATATTGATTTGCTCATGGAGATGATAGTCAATGGTGAGTTCAACAGGGGTGGATGTTGATCTTTGACTGAAATGTTGGGCCAAAGCCTGCAGAAATCATTGTGTCAGAGTCATAAAGTTAAATCACTGCAATTATTTTCCCACACAGCTTTACAGAGCTAACTGTGATAGGGAGCTGGTGAAAATTTGTCATTTTCTCAGGATTCGTCATGAGACGCAGAGAGTGATTAGTGAATACCCATGAGCTTCAGTATGACTACCGCCTCCCTCAGGCATCATTGTCTGCCTGGAGGCTTCCCAAACAATGGCTTCCCCATGGAAGTAATTGGAACCTTCCACAGTCACACTAAGTCCCATTAAAAGTACCATTCTCTGCTACAGCTCATTCAATCCAACCCATGAGAACTTAAACAGAGCTATCAATCCTTTCTGTTATATAGATCATGAGTGCTATCTATGTGTGCACTGGGATCACAGATTGGGATCACATGTAATCTTTTTTTAGTCCCACAAGCAGCATGACACTGTCGGTCAATTGGTTCATCTTAAAAACTACTGAGTAGATTGCCATGACTTCTGGTACGTTCATGTTCCCCTAAAGGTGAAATAACGTTGGCGATCCTCTGACCTTTCATCTAGCACCATTATCAGCTCAGCTGTTTTTAATTCAATAATTTGGTTTACTGTATGAGCAAACTAATGATTCTTGTCAGCCCACTGCTGTTAAGTGCTAAATCAGTAATGACTGAAAATTTTTATCTTAACTAATCTCAAGTTAACACAAAGGTTTAAAAGTTTATCTTAAGCTAAGATAAAGGTATAAAAGTTTAGTGTGTCAGAGCTATCTTGAGTATATAAATTTAAAATCTGTATACTGAATGTTGAGCCTGAATCTTAACCCTTTATAGGGCACTCATTGATATACTTTGAAATTTAAAAATTCAAGCTTAGAGTTTTATTGGAAGACTTGACAAAAATGTATTTCGGTTGTAACATTTTTCACAATTTTTCACTTTCGTAAAGGGTGCGGAAATTACCAAAAATACTCACTTGCCCGATAAAGGGTTAACAAAGCTCTCACATTCAGTATACAAATTTTATATTATAAAAATAATGGAGTGTCTAACAAATATGAATCAAAAAAGAAAAATATAAAAAAGTGATTCAAATAATTAAAGATTAATAATAACATGAACAATTGCAAGAACAGATGATGAAATAATTATGTAAAGTATAAATGAAAACAATATCTATTATTACAGTATTTTATTCATTGCTAAAATGCAAAACTAAGAAGGTGAATATCAATATACAATATTATACCTGCTAAACATCAGCATGTTAATATTATCGTTGTGAGCATGTTAGCATTTAGCTCAAACTGTAGTATGACTGTGCACATCTTTCCTTCTTTATTTTAGCTCCTTCAACAGTTTTCTAGCATTACTCTCGCTGATTGCACAAATATCTCCTCCAGACACATCCACCTATTCATCACCAGCATGAATGTAAACAGAAGCATTTGTAAACATACATTACCACGCAGAGACAAACAGAGAGAGACGACTTGGCGTTGCATATGAAATGCAAACACACTGTGCTTTGCCTCAGAAATTACTGACATTAACCCTGATCTGTGAGCGCTCGTGTGCTTAACCTCCTTTAGCTGAAACGCCCCAAAGACGAGAGCCAGCAGAAAACACTACGAGCTCTTGAGGGGATGAATAGAGTAAATATGATGGATTTAGACAGGCGCACTGCAGCCAGGCAGTAGTCCTCTCCACTGTTTCCAGTGGAATATAGAGCAGAGGTCTCATCAAATTACCCAGTGAGACACTTGATTTCCATGGTTAATGTATGGAGAAGCCTGATTGCATTGATTCATCCATGTTGTTTCAGATAGGTTATATACAGTATTTTGTATGCAGCAGGCTACCATATGAGCAGCCAGTCAGTCACACTTGCATGGTAATAAGGTAGTTTCCTCTTGCTGGGTTTTTCAGGCGGGCGCTTGGCCTTCATCAATAGATTCTTGAGGAAACTTGACAGCGCACCTTTCAGGACGGCACTGGAGTGTGTGACAGTAACCGTCTGTTCGTCCTCATGCGGTGCTTCCCTCTCTCTATTGACAAGTCACATAAGAACTCGGGCACGGTGACAACTCAGGGGTGTCATACTGTAAATTCGCTCTCATGGAATGCATTTATTTAATTTCTTAATCAAGTCCTGGCGCTGTACATGCTTCGGTTTGCAGTGAGCTTTGAATGACACTAATTTTATTTACTGAAAGTATCTTCAATAATAACCAACACACACCTATAACTCTTGACGTTGCTCCAACCTGAACTCATCCCCAGTGAAGACACAAACCACTTTGGCTTCAGCTTGGATCACAACTGCAGTAATTTGAGGCACCAATTAGGTGCTCTTCACGGTCCACTGGTTTAAAATCCAAAACTTGTCCCCAAATGAGCTACAGCTTGGACCACAGTATCTGAAAAAAATAATACATGAGAGAGGCATATTCACACCACAGCCTCCCTGTATGAGGTGGTGTGATGAGACTTTAAGGCACCGTCTTGCATATATTTTCATATTAAATCTAATCTTTTTATAATCACCACTCCTTTGAGCTGCAGAAACCATTGGAATAGTGCCCATTTGTGTGTGCAGACAAAGAATTGCATATTGAAAATCATTACATTAATTGGATTAATGACCTCATTAGCATTACAGGTTATATGTAATATATCATGGTGATTATAGCAGGACATTGAGTTAAAGTCTTGTTTTGGTTCTGTTATTAAGTAGGTTCATTAGTGAAACAGTGATTGCTTTCTTTAATATTTCCGCCTATATATATATGTGCCTCCTTCCCTTCAGTCTCTCTTTAATCCCAAACTGTCCAGTCAGTCTCTTTGCAGCAGCCAGTAATAGAGGACATGCTCTATTATACAGTGCAGTGATTGCGTAATATTTTATACAGGGATTATTACTCCCCCACAAATACCATATGTCACCATATTTTAAGAAGACTTTTGCTGATGACAATTAATTTCAGTGGCTTGTTAGGCTGACAGGGTCTTAAAATCTACATCCAACACTCAAAACAAAACTCAGTGGATGCATCCATTAAATCATGTCCTCATCCAGGATCAGGCGAAGATCATTATTGTTAGCGTTATTGTCTATGATTTCCCCAAATATTCAGTTGGGAGGGTTTTGATCAAAGTCTAAAATAAATAGTTAAAATGTATCACTGAGTATTTCTATTTTAAACATTCATGTCCGCAAGAGACTCTGTGTGATGAGCCAGTTTCACAGTAGATGGAAATTAAATTGGTGTTTTTCTGAATGTGATTCAGCTGCCTTTTATTAAATTAAATGTGAGACTATTTATTCATATCCCCCACTGCGCTGTAAGTGCTCTGTCATTCTTATTATCCTCTTTAATCTGTCTTATTCTTTTTCAGCTTATTTTCATCTTTGATTTTAACTTTATTCTCTTAGATCCTATTTATCTGTCTTTTCATATTTTCTTGTGTGTCTTTCATATCTTGTCTTAATGACTTTTATGTCTTATGTAAAGCACTTTGAATTGTGTTGTTGCTGAAAAGTAATATATTGATTAACTCTCCTTGTGTTGCCTACAATCTGCTGTTAAAGAAAAAAAATCATACTTTGCTTATTGTTCCTTCGCTGGGACATTTGACCTTCATTGTGCAGAATGAGTTGGATGTTAGAAGGCTGTTTTCATATCCGCCTGCTGGAGAGGGAAAGTTTCTAAGTGCTCACCTTAGGTCTTAAGCAGGATTTGGGACCACACAACTAGCTTAGAAAACAATCTTGAGACATTTCAGTGAAGAAGGAGATATCACATGTTTAGTGGTGCAACTTTTGAAATTAGGAATATCTACGTATTCATATGATCTGGATTTTTCAATGAGTGAAAAAATGTACATGTATTTTTAAAACGTGTCTGGAGTGGATCTATAAATGATGAAAAATGCATTTACTTGTACTCTCCCTCACTTCTGGCACCAGTTTCACTCCCAGTGTTCCCACTGTGACACAAGCTTCCACCAGCTGTATTACATGACAAACAGCCCAGTGAGTGAGGATGTGCTTAATGTTTGCAGCTACAGAAAGATCTATGGTCACTGCACTCTATGTTGTAGGACTCTCCTGTGAACTGTGGCAGTACTTTGGAAATACAATAGATATTAAAGTACTTAAACAGGTCTAAGAAGGTGGATGGCAGTGAGCGCTGATATTTTAAGGGCAAAGGAAACAGGTGAGTTGGTGAGTATAGTAGCACTGGTGTGTAGTAAAACAAACTAATATATACGATATATTTGTGTCAATATCTGTTCAGTCAATATTTGGATATAAAGGAGGGGAAAAAGACTTTTTCAAGACATTTTCAAGCGCCTCAGTTCATAGCCTTTGGACTTATGAATCATCTCTACTGTAGCTGAAGTTAATGCTTGATATGATGTATAAGATGCATTGTGAGGAGCAGTATTATGGGACACCAGGCCAGCCTTCCTTCCTAATAGCAGCAGCACTGAGGGAAGATATGAGACAGCTGGAGCATGGGCAATCTCTTACTCATGTGTCTGTCATGATTTTTTTCAACATGGAAAGTCCATCTGTATGTCCCCAAGGTCCCTGTCAAGCTGAGCCCTACAGTACATACAGTGGATGGCATGCAGAGTGAAACTTGAGGATGTACAGCCACTAACCAGAGGTCCAGAAATACATGTTATGCATAATGGATATAATGCATATCGCTTCTAAGTTTGGTATAATGTATTTGAATTGTATGTATCTTGTGAAGATTCTCAGTCATCCAGGTCATGGTTTTCCAAGGAGGGTTGAATCTCAGGCAAGCGGATATGGTTGTAGATACTTGAACTTGAACCAGACGTCCGAGCCAAAGGATTAAACATTGCCATCACGCCACAGCGTTTACCAATGGCTGACCTCATTACAGCAACAGAGTCAGTCATAAAGAAAAATGACTTAATGGAAATGGAGGCAGAGCAGCTCAAGTTGAAGGCAACCTCACCATCCAGGAATGAAAAGGAAAGGTGTGTCTTTGATTAAGGACCAGGACATTATCATCCTGCTGCATGGTGGTCCTAAACACAACAGACTACCATGTCAGGGCTACCACACCACTCAGTGATACTAATACACATGAAACACTGAGGAAAGATCCCGCAAGTGGATTTATAAAGGCCACAGCAGCTACAGAAGGAGAGGGTTATCAATCATGAACAATACCATCACTTTTGTGGAGAAGCTATTCCATGCATGTATGGGCTTCACAAAGAGGGAGCCCCCCTTAAATTCTGAGGCAAGGCACAAAGCTGAACTCATTTAATGATCTGCTCATTACCTAAATATAATCCTTCCTTTCAATATAGCACTAAAATGCCATCTAATTCCAAAAAGAAACACAGATGTTAGACAAAACGAGCCCAAATCATCTGTGCCAAGTTTACATTAGGTCCAATTTGGGAATAATCTTGTTCAATTTATGAAGATGAGAAATTATTCCTGTGGAAGGGAAATCACAAAAAAAAATGTAGAAAGGAGGGAAACAATAAAAATGCTAATGAAGCTGACTCTTAGCTCTACAGGATGCTGAATACTCCCACGATAAAACCTATGCCTTTCTAGGTGAAGTGGCGTTAGTTCATATGAAGAATTCCTGGAATCAATATGTTATAATTTCAGAATGAAATGACAGACAATGGACACAGGTTTGCATCATTATACTGTAAACTGCACGTTTTGATCCCAACATTCACTGAGAGGAAACTGCATCAAAGCTAAATCAAGCTGAATTCACTGACCATGCAACATCAAAAACATACATCTTAACTTGGATCTAAGACAATTTGAGGAAATCCCAAGCACCAAGCAGTTCTTCAGTACGACTGCAGTCTCTCTCTCTCTCTCTCTCTCTCTCTCTCTCTCTCTCTCTCTCTCTCCTTCCAAGACTAATTCTTCTAAATTGGAAACTGGATCAACAACTTTGCAACGCTGCAACACCTCTGACGCATTTGCTCGTTTGCATTGTTTTTGCAGACTGATCTCTCAGGTTCATCTCTGGATTTTCTTGTTCATACCCGCTGTGGGTAAAGGAAAATCATAGCAAAGGCACTGTTCAATAGCCTGTGCCACTTTATCTCATATCTGCTGGATCAGCTTCCCATCTGTTCTGCAGCTGATGAGGATTATTTTTGATATGAAGCAGCTTTGTTGGATCCTCCTACCCTAAGTTTTAAACTATAATAGGTGTAATTTTATGGGAAGACAAATGTTCCCCCGTTTATTTTATGTAAATGATTTGTTCTAAACTAACTCCATCGGGCGTGAGAGAGAGAGAGAGAGTCTTCATTGTGTTCTTACTTTTTAACATGCTAATTTGAATTCACTTTCCAGACTGTTCATATGACAAGTACGATTTTAACATGCATTTGTGCACCTATGGATAATCTTTATGTGTCTATCAAAAACATAACCAGTAAAAGTATGTGAATGTGAGTATCTGTACCCACCCTGTGACCCAGCACAGGATAAAGTAATCTGGATACAATAAAGGATGGATGATATTTCAATCGGCCGGATTCCAAGCATCACATAAAATCAAGCTATATAGTTAAACCTCATTGCAGCTTTTCTTCTATTTGACGACAATCTCTCGACCTTCTTGCTTAAACACCAACTTATGTTATAAAAAGTAAAGTTTGTTTTGACAAGATTCTGTTTTGTGAAATAACAAAAAGAGCTTTGTGTTATAACAAGCAAGATTTTTGTTATTGTCGTTTCTTATCTAGGAATTACAGAATATATGTAATAAGATGAAAAATATTTTATAATGTGAATAGAATCTTGGGGAAAAAATGTATAAAGCTCTTTCTGACAACATATTTCATTTGTTGAGTATCCGCTAGAGGTGACTGCTGTGTAATTAACCTTTTGTTATGGTTGTGTTTCAGCACTTGTTTATAGTCAAGGAAATATTAGGACTTCGTTTTCATACAGAAAATGACTTGAGACATATGGGTTTTTTTTTATACAGTTAACCGATACCCCAGTCTTTCCCTAACCTGAACCAAAGAGCTTTTGTTGCCTTGACTTAAGCCTCTGAACATGAACCCAGGTCTCATCTGCCTTGACCACCTCCCAAAGGCTCAGGTGTGTTTTCATTCAAAAACATGTTGCTTCTGGGCATAATCCAGGCAATCAAACAATTTAGTAATATATGAACATTATTTCCAGGGTGGACACGATGGAAATTGACAACACAAATTTTATTTTAAACACGCCTGATTTCAGAATTTGATGTGATCTCATGTGAGGCGAGAAATCTTTACAAGCAAACTGTGTGTATCTACAGACACCCACCCACCCAAAGAACTCACACACACAAACACACAGAGACACAAACAGCACACGTACAACAAAGGCGCGAACAGATGGGAAGATATTCAAAGTGGCAGACGCACATGTAAACAGGTATGTACATATGTTTTATACATAAAACCACACTGCATATATTCATGTTGGCGGGTCAGAGCTGTGACTTAACATCAGTGCTTGTCTTGCAGGGAATTCAGCAGCAGGATGAACGAGTGTTGATCTGCTCACATGTGCTATTTCAGGAGGAGACAATTCTTCACATTAAACTTACATCTATTATTTCCTCCCACCAGCAAAACAATGCTCACCACAAGAGCAACCTTTCGAACCGTTCTAAAGTACAAGGATACGTCTGTGAAAAATGTGGCTCTTCATCATCTGCTTAGCTTAGAGCTTTGAAATATCACTTCTAGCCTCTAGCACTTATGAAATAAACTTGATAAGTCCAGTAATTTTTTTTCACCGTTTCTGAGAGTGTGATGCTCCTGTCACACAATCTTAAAGCACATTTCTAAATAACAGCCACAGGTTCTGAGCAGAGACTGGTAATTTATTCCTGTGATACTGTGTGAAAAAAAAAAAAAAACACCAGCTATAAGACAGGCAAGATGAAGGCAAGTATGTCTGGAAATCAATAGGCTGGCGATATTATTGACCGCCTGGGTCCTGACTCTAACCAACCTTCCAGTCATTACAATGCTTCCCTTCACTTTGAATGGCATTCTGATGTGCTAATTAGGGAGCTGTTTTCTCTCAATGTGCTAAAACTTCCAGTTCAAAAATAACAGTGTCTAGCAGAGGAGAGGCAGGAGGGAGAGTTTGGTAGAGAGGAAGAGGAGGGGGGGGGGGAGGGGATTCAGCTATAATATCACATGATAAACAAGACCCTTTTGAAGTTAACAGCAAAGCAGGATTTTTCTTCGCCCGATGCAATCTGCGAAGACAGAAACACAATAAAGACAAAGCCCTCTCCAGTTCCACCGCACGACACGTCAACAGACTTAATAAACCACCGCAAACTCAAAATATTAAACATCAATATATGACAGGACAGATATGAACTCTTAAAACCTCAAATTATTGAGGACCTTCCCGGCAGTGGTACGGCAGAGCTTTGTCTAATGCATCATCGTCTTGTCTTAAGGGATTTAGTGAATGTTTTCGAAATACAAACTTGGACATGTTAAATTTTTAGGATACTAGATTTTCAACAACCATCATCTGAAGGGAAAATGGCTCGTACAGTAGTGCAATATTACATGTTTATTTTAAAGATCTGCTGGTTGAAGCTGTTGAACTGTCCTGCAATGAATTTAAATTATATATAAATTAAATAATATCTAAATTATTTAAGGATGTGCAATAGTTTCAGTGTTGATTCATGCTATTTGGATAAAGCCCATGTTCTATTGCACAAAGTCCACTTTGAAGACAAAACTTGTGATTATTAAAAGCTGAGATTTCAGCTTTTTACCTTGACTCTGACTCTGAAACTGCCTTATGAATTTGAAGGTACCTTTTTTTAAATGTAGCAGGAAAAGTGTGGGAATGGTTCCGAATGATTTAATTGTTCTTTTCTCATTATAAGCTAGGTTAAAATCATAACTGTAAAAACGTGTAGGCTGTTGGGACTGAGTCATCACTCATGGTCGATTCTATACAGCTAACATCCCAGATGGCAATAAAGACCATTTTCAAAAACAGTGAGAAGACATAACAAGGACGACAACATCCACCATGCAGGATGAGTAAGAAGATGATGAAAGTCTCCTAAATGTTGCTGGGCTAATTATGAAAGAATCCTTTTGAGGCTGAGGAGAAACTGGCTCGTCTCCCACCATCTTTCCCACATCTCGTCCTTGGCCCCCGCTGCAGGCAGCGTCAGCCTCCTCTCCACACGCAGGTGGACGTGTCTCTGCCAGCCAATGGAGATGCGCCCCACAGATGGGAAAAGCAGCTCCTCTCAAACTTCCCCGGGAGTGTCCCTGGCACTTGTCCTCCTCAGTTTTATAACGCTCTTCATCTCCACAAAGTGCTTCTCGGGGATAAATGGGGACTGTGTAAATTAGTGACCTCTCAAAAAAAAATCCCACCATGGGCTTCTCGCCGCTCTCACGGCTCGATTCATTGTAGTGGCCGGGAAGTGAACAAAGAGACTGTTGAGCAAAGTGATGGTAGAGGTATGTATTCAAATTCATACAAAAACATTCAAAAGCAGTGAGCTTCTTTTTGAATCTTTGGGACTGTGTGGTCGCTCATTCACAGGGAGACACACAGTCCTTTTCATGCCTCTTAAAAACACGCTGTTCTTTTGTCAAAGCATCATCAACATTACAGGAGAGGAAGATCCACATTATCCACTTCTTTCCGAGCAAAGAAGCCCCGTGTTTAATGGGGGCTTTAAATGATTCCAACATAAAAAATGTGGATGTCCTCAGTCCAGCCTGTCTGACTGTGCGTCTATGATTGTACTCTCCATTCATCCTGACATGAAGCATTCAGACTCTTGGCAAACTTCTCCGAGGCTGGACTGGATTCTGTCGCTGCTTTAGCAGACGTTAACAAGGGAATCACGGTCAAAGAGGCGGCAGCACTCAACTTATTCAAGCAATCAGTGTTTCCCATATAGTACTTACTGTACTGAGCTGTGGGCTATTATAAATGAAATACAAGTCCAGTTTTCACACTTCAAAAGAAGTGGATTATATGAGATTTGGCTATGAAGGCTCTACATAGATTTTAAGAAGGAAGTAAAATGTATTTAGAAACTTGATGGGGTTTAAAACTGTACAGATCATGTATGAAGAAAAACAACCTGAAGGATTCAAAGGTTGTTCATTGACATTGACATGACATTTTTCTGTAGTACCTGTGTGTCCTCTACAGCCAGTCAACTCCATATATTATTTTAAATATTTTGTTGTTAGGATTAAAAAACAAGATAGTGAATTATTGACCTTTAAATGAGCTGATTAGCATTTTAAGTTTTTTTTTTTTTACTTTTGGACAGAGCGTGACTTTTTCTTTTTCCTAGTCTTTATAATGTGTAGCAACTCTTGAGATGAATTAAATGTTCAATTAAAAAAAATTAAATCCAAAATGTTGAATTATTCCTTTAAAATTTGATTTTTATTATAAAATGTGATTGTTTAAGGAACAGAACATATTTTGAAAGAAACTGGTGTATTTGAGTTAAGTGGGTGAAATGTTGTGAAAAAAGAATCGTCGCACATGTCAGGTTAAAATGAAGATTTTACGACAATTGATTATCAGGTAAATGGCCTGATTAATATTTGAGTGTTGGTGACACAAGGAGATTGTAACGAGAAGTCTGGAATTGTAAGTGTAAATGGCTTCAGGCATGCACACATAGTTTTATCATGTACCTAATTTGTTTGTGTTATTTATGAACTAAAATACATATCATCAGCCTAAACTCCACCCTGTTCTGTGTGCTTGACAATAAATCTCCATCTTCCTGTTGGGAATCACTGGAATTGTCAACATCATTATTTCTTTACAATCAACCCTGATGACATAATCTTTGCCCAACAATCTTAAACTGAGTAATTCAAAATGCATTCACAAGCTATGCTTGTGGCTCACAGTGTCATCTTCATACATGCATGTACATGATTAGGCTGCATAAACATAAACTGCTGCATATTCATTAGGGTGATTCAGTCGCTAACAGTTTCAGGTGTAATATAAAATATTCATGTAATGCATGCATGTATGAAAATTACCAACACTATGTGTGTAATTGTTGTATGCAGCACATATTTTCATTAGCTTTGACCTTTTAGATGCAGGGATCTTTTCCCCATCAGGACATTTTGCCAAAAGTAACAACTTGATATCCTTTGTGTTTTTAAAGTGGGTTATTGTGGAAGAGAAGAGATGTCTAGATGCCAGGGGATGTTTAAGCACAAAGCTGGTAAACTTTTTACAATTGCACCATTTGAACAAGCTGCTCTGAAGAATCCCTCAGTGTGATGTCCTAAAGAGACATTAACAGCCAAGTAATAAGTTTCAATCATTTGTTTTGTAGGTGGTAAATATTCATTCGCTATAACAGCGAGGAACGAGTCACTACAGGTACATAAGCATGAAAGACACTGTACCATTAACATGTAAACTGTCATTATCTGAAAGCAAATGAAGTCTCCGTGCCCAAAGCAATAGGTACGACCACGCACTACACTGCTAATAAAAAATATATTTCTATGCATTTAATTTACTCTAGGGATTAATCTGTGTGTGTGTGTGTGTGTGTGTGTGCAATAAACGTGTTGTGAACTGAAGTTAATGGAAAGTGTAACCAAATTATACCAACACACTCACTAACACCCAGTGCATCATGGTAATTATGGCGTGCGAGGGCAATCAGAATTAATTAATTATGCTCAGATGCATTGCCTTTGGCAACCTTTCATACGTGTGTGAAAGGTCAGTTTTCTTTGGGAGGCGGAAATGAAGTCGATGACAATGTGATGGATGTCTGTGACTGTTGATGCTACAAACAGAATCATCCCAGGTGGATTCTTACTCCAGCCAAAGCAAAATCTCTTCCAGCTGAAGGCTCTTTTGTTCAGCTTGGTAAAAGTGAAGATGCACAGCGTTTTGGTAAGTTTCTGTCTTCATGGAAAGGAGCGTGAGTTTGTGTGCAGATTCATGTATGCAACTTTTCATTCACTGACTGAATGAATGACTGGAATGATTTAGCAAATTAAGTGTTTGGTTTAAAAATGGCAAAATATTTTCAGAAATTGCTTGATGACAGAAATAACAGCACACCAGGAGGATTAAATATGCAGTTGAAACATCGGGACCTTGGTTGGGTGAGCAGCTTGCAAATGAAACAGGAATATGACGCCAGCCTTATTGAGCTAAAAACAAATAAATCCCAACTCTCGATTGATAAGAATGTCAGCAGGGGAATTAATCAGCAAAACCATCGGACATTTTCATTGCTAAAAAAAAAATATTTGTGTCCAGTGCCAAGGTCTTGTCAAGTCTTGCTTTCTATAACATGTGCACATCAAAACCTCTCTATGGTGAGGGTGAAAGTTGTGGTTAGGGCAAATAAAATATTGTGAGGTATGGTTTGGCAACTCAAACAACTGCTTATTGATAAGGAAAGATAATGGCTACATTTTGGTTTATTCTTCATTTCACATAGACATTTGGATATGTGACTTTTATTATGTGATCATTGCACTGTTGCATGCGATGCAGCCATTTTTGTAAATATATAGAAAAATGCAACCAAAACACTGAACTTGTGGGATGAATGATATTTGCTCATTTACCTGAATGGAAACGTCACTGTAGGATCCTCCAATGACCCCAGAAATGGCCAGTGGAACCTCGTTTTGGATGGGCCTGGAGCCATCTGGGCAGATGAAGCCTGGATCTTGCACCTTGGTGAGCGAGGCCCTGACGAAATCTAGAGACTGCTCCAGAGCATACGTGTCCTTGGAGCAGGTGTCCAGGATGTGGGCCCCCAGCTGGAGCCCGGGAAGGATGCGATCGCTGGAGTTAATCTCATCAAGTGCCAGCAGCATGGCTTCTAGTCTCTGGATCCCCCTCTCCTCGTTGATCTTACCACAGTCCTCCGTGCCGTCACCCTTGTGGTGCACAGGAAACAGGCCTCCAATCACCAAGTCGCCGTCCAAAATGATCTCGCGTTTGGCCGCGGGTGGTAATCTGGAGATGCTGGGCAGGACTCCTAGTATCAGCAGCTCCAGCAGGAGCATGTGGAGAGGCCAGTAATGGGCGGAATTGGCCAACGACCTGGGGCAGGACACTACGCTCAGCATGGCAGGATCAGGTAGCAGAGTTCAGCTGGGTGAAGTAGAGAGGAGCAGAGGTTCACAGGGTCTGGAGGAGGATCACTTTCAGGTCTTCTCTCAGCGGGTGCAGCATGTTTGATATTCCCTGAGTGAATGAAAGGAAATTAATTCACTAATTATCTAGTTAGTCAGGCATGAAGCATATCTATCTATCTATCTATCTATCTATCTATCTATCTATATATCTATCTGTCTATGAGTAACAACATATCCATACGTCTCAAAAGCTGCCCTGTTGACGCCCATTGAGAGCTTATATTTGTGCCTTTGCAACACTGATTTTCATTAGCAACGTTACTCTCTTTGAGCTTTTCGCCCACAGGGTTTTTCAAAGATATGAAACAGTCACACCGAGGTATAAGTCCAGCTCTATGTCTCGGTCTGACTGTTTCATATCGAAGCCAACTTTTTCGTCCAAGTGGTTCTTCAAAGTTTTTTTTTCATCGATTTTTGCTTGGACGTTTTTTTTTCTCCTGGAGCTAATGTGATCTATAGAAATGTTACAGACAAACAATGCTATTATTGGGCAGTCTAGACCCAAGACTGCTTCGTCAGGAGGCTGAAACCAGGCTAATTCGAATCTTATGAGTTACTTTTTGAAGTGAAGCATAAGTGGTGATTATTTCAGCCGGACTCGCTGGGATTCCAGTGTGGATGATAATCACTGCAGTTTTATGTGAAAGTCAAACTCGGCTGCCGAGTGACCACATCAAACATTTATAGACATTTAAGGCACCTCTCAAGTGAAGCGTAATTTCCAAGCTTACATCCGAGACATCACATAGATGGTGGTTCTCCTCAATGGCTGCGGTTGCCATAGAAACATGGTGGGTAAAAAAATAAAAAATACAGGTTGGACTGAAGGGAAGTGGGCAGTGAGACATGTATGCTAATACAGATTCATATCATGTGGAGGTTACAGGTTTTGCTCTCACCAGGAGTTGTTATGATTAGGGAGGTGGGGTGGCTCAATCACGGCGCTCTCAGAGAAAAGAGGAAACCAATCCGGTTTCAAAAATGGTCATTCATCACGTTCGTCAAACACAAACAGATTGATTGAAGTAGTCTTTACATAGAGACGACAGATTTTGAATGACTTCTATTCTATTCAGGGCTATTCTCAGCCTTGTTGAATATATCAGCAGTATTAGTCTCAATATCTGAAAGTGAGAGGGACGCACATGAAATCAGCTGGAATTCTCAGTCTGTTTTGGATTTTTTTTTTTTTTTTTTTTTTTAAATCCAAGTTCAAATTTTAGAGCAGTCACGCTGGAAAACCCACGGAGCTCAGACTGTTGGATGTGCTGGCCCTCCCCTCTCCCTCACCAGCAGTGGGGAGCTTATTAGTGACTTTCCCTAATCTGTCACCCAGTATTGTTACTGACCTTGTAACATTACATAAAATATATCACTTGCACATCCAAATGTGTTACATCCTGTTTCCTGTGCTCACAGAGGCAGAAAACCCCCACAGTGGGGTATATGCAGGGGTAGGTTACAAACACACCAGCTCCTGCAGCTACACCCTGATAAGTTCATCTGCTGTGTGTTTGTGTGTGTGTCAGCATGCTTCTGCAGGGACATTTGAAGAATATCCTGTGACATCCCAGGTGCAGAGCAAGCAACAAACAGCAGAGAAAACGAGGAGGGAAAAAAAGCATAATGAATGCAGAATTTCCCCACCAGATAAATATTACATCAGGTTGTAGGTGAGAAACCGTGTGGCACGTTGATGAATCCACCACCCTCCTTCCATCAGAGAGGATTACACATGGTAACGTGTGAAGCCGTAATGTAAAATCAACCTCAGACCTGCTGCGTGTACTGGACAGTAGGTGCAGGTGTTTGGTGCTGCTCCGCCACATTTGCCCTATTATTAGAAGCAAGGTGAGAAAGTAACTTGAAGAGTTCAACATTAAGAGTCTAATTGCTCCTCTGTGCTGTCTGTCGGAGCAGATGGGGGCTTTCTGGTTGCAAAGACTAGGTCACAGTGTGAATTAATGGCGCAATAAGGAGCAGCCAATTAGGCAGGCCTATGCAAACTAGGCCAAAGTGAGGCTGGAGGTCCGGAAGAGCCTCTCAGAACCTTTAAGAAGTGCAAATAAATGCTGGAGAGCCTGAAGTGGGCTTGAGAAATGTCTATCAAAAGCGCATTTCCTCCCAATATTTGAAACACTTATTGAAGGAGGAGCAGCGTTATCAGCTTGCACAAGCGTTAAATCTCTGATTATTCGTAAAGTGACTCCTATCAGGCCTCGATCTCATCATTAAGACGATCTAGATGTAGATGCGGCTGTCACACTCACGCTCAGCTCAGAGAGAGCCACTCGCTCCCCAGATGTCAGAGCACAATATTCCCTCTGAAAGCCAAGTTCAAACAGAAAAGGCAGTGCGCTTTACTCAGCTTTGAACCATCAGCTAATGCATTACTGCGCCCGCCCAGGACAGAGAGGATTTCACCAACATTAGCGAAAAGATGCTCTGAGAATGTCACTCCTTATTGTCTTAACCATATGTGGCTGATGTCTGATGTATGACTCACTGCAGAGTCGCTTTGAGCACTAATCCTACTATGTATATACGTGGAGGAATATAAAGCTACTCATGTCTGGAGAACGAGCTGATGAGATGGTGCAGGGGTGAGGGGCAAACCACCTGTTTGTTAATTGTGGACAAAATCTATTAAATAGCACAACATCAATTATTCTAGAGACTGTGATGTATAATAGTTTTATTCATGATCATTTCACATCACCTCAAGCATTTAGACATTGCTATCAGGTTTGTTTGTCACATACCCTTTTGTCGAACACTTGAACGTACATGACGTGACATTTAATTTAGCATCTAATCCACCACACATGAATCATTAAGCCAGTTGAGTAATAAGAGCCTAAACACAGCACTTGTCCTTTGAGATTTATTTAAAATAATGCTTTCCAACTCTCACGTGACCAACACTGATAGGATGGGCATTTTTGTGTGTGCTGATTATGACAAAATCCACCAGCTGGATTATGGACAAAGTGTTGTCCTCCCAGGTAAAACCCAGGTTTATGTGTTTTTTTTATTATGTAATATGACACTAAAGAACAACAGATTTTCCTGGAAAAGCTTTCCAGTGAGAAGACACAAGACAAATCACCTGGGGATTTTAACATTATGACCTTTCATTATCCCCTAAAGGGCTGCAACTGGCTGCTTAAAGCCAAATATTTACAGCTAATGAAATAGAAAAAAAAAAAAAAACTGCAGCCGCCACAACTCCCACTAATGATCTCCGTCATTATATCATCTCCAGTGGGGACACAGTTTATCCCTCCACCTGGACTTTGTCAGCTGAAGGAATTAGGATGCCTCAGTGGTGGACAGCAGCCAGATGAATTGTGAATTTGAACATAGATCAACTGCATCAAAACAGCACAGGGGAATCTGGGTGTGAGTCTGCTTATCACTAAAAAAAACTGACAGATTATTTTATGGTGCTAATAAAATCTCAACTAGATGTTAATTCCCCCCAAAAAACTTAATGAAGACAAAGTGCAGATATGAGAAGGAGACGGTGGCCACAATAATGACATGATAATAACATTCATGGAGAAGTGGTGGCAGTGGGACAGTAACACATAACCCATCTCTCACTGTCATCCTTAGATGTGAGAGAAATCCCAGTGCTACATCACATCCTGTCTGATGCTCTGGCAGCAATTTGAGGCATGAGATCAATGAGGAATCAGGTTGTTTTTTTTTTGTTTTTTTTTTCATGAGTCTTGCAAACTAAAAACAACCAAAACATATTCATCTAAATCTGAATGCTACTACACTGTTAAGGACACTGTCTGAAAATAAAAGCTGGGACTGGTTTGAGGGAGATATTAGATTACGCAATTTTTAGTTGAGACTGTGCTGCAAGTGGGGAAAAAACTTTACATATGTGTTCCAACATATGTTTGTCTACAGTCACACTCATGTGTTAGATGATCTAATGATTAAGTTAATAGATCAAGTTCAGACAACAGAGCTTGTTCACTGGCATGTGGAATTCAAGCATGATGAAGAGACATGATGGGAAAATGATGCTCTTTTATCAGCTGATCATAATAATGGATGTGGTGAAGTTGAGGGATCAAATCTTATGAGGCTAAAAGCAATATATAAATATATAATGCAAAGTAATTCCCATGACAGACAAAAGCAATACTGTGATGTTAAAATCAAAGTGATCTAGTCTCACCTGGTTGGAGCACTGGATGTGTTTTTCAGGATCTCAGCCGGTTTGATCAAACACAGGCAGCGTGCAGAGCTTCATGTGACGAGCGGAGTCCAGATGTTGCTCACTTTGTGCATGTTTGCCAGCCAGCGGTTTGCCTCTGTCCTTGGTTCTGAAGTGATGAAGCGCACGCGGGCAACTCTCTCCAACTTGTGCCCGCAAACCCAGCGTGTGCACGAAACCTGCGGAGCCTTCAGCAAAGCTCATCCGTCCCCACCGGCGTCCACAGCGAAGATGCTCGCTCCCGCGTGTCACCGCCAGCCGGACACATCTAAATTGTAACTACACTTTTTTCTTTTGTGCATTGCATTTCCTATCTATAGTCGCGTGTCATCGCAAAGTGAAATCGAGATGAACTTGAAAAAACAAAAAAAAGGCCAGGAGATGATGTTGAGGGATCCTGCAGCCGCGTGCAGCCGCTCCGTGCAGCTCCACAGCTCTAATGAGCGCAGAGAGTGGAGCCTCTCGCCTTTTTCTCCAACCTGCCTGCGATCACAAAGCGTCTGTTTGCAAGGCAGGGAAGTGAGTTACAGCGCCCAAACAGGAGAGAGTCAAAAACAATGAAATCAGGTTTATAAGAAAAAAAAAATACTGCATGTGCTGTTTATTATGCAGGAGTGAAGAAGAGAACATTAAAAAAAAAAAAGAAGTGCATTAATCAAAATCTCAAATCCTGTTTCCAACTTTTCACTCCTTTTTCAAAAAGTGTGTCATCCATTGAATTCCCTGTGGACCTGAGTCTGAGTGTCAATCTAACTTTTAATGATAAACTCCCCCTCCTATAAAAAATCTTTCCAAATAGACACAGTGCTGCAGCAGCTCTCCAGCTAAATTTAGACAGATGAAAAAGGAGAAATCAACTTTTCTTTCTTTCTTTCTTTTTGTTTTGTTTTTTGTTGTTGTTTGCCTCTATGAAGGCTGGCCAGGCTCCTCGTTCACCTCCATCTCATTAAAACTGAATCACACTCCAGATGAGTGGCAGAGCACTTCACAAACTAAAGAGGCCCAGTGCACAGTTTGTATTTGCACTGAAAAGGCTTTTATACACACACAGACACACACACATAGCTCACAACAGTAAAAGAGTTCATATCATTTAAAGTGCAGTTCAGTCATGGCAGATGCATGGAGGCATACTTGAGCTCAAGGCTGAAGCGAACATAGAAAATACATAACCCCCCCTCATGTGTTGTGCAGTTGCAAGTAACCTTGAATTAATACAAACACATCACATGTAAAATTGTTTTTGACATTCTCCAGCAAAAAAACAAATGACCCTTACTCTACTGATTCAGCCTATTAACTATTGAAAAGCTGTGCAGCCGGCGAAAAACTTCAAAGTCTCGCTGGTAATTAAGGTTAACTAAACTACATGCTGCTCTGTGGCAAAGCATTCTGCAGAGACACCGTTTTCCTGCAACAAACCATGGCCCTTTTTTTTCTCATCCAAAGCAATATTACATCAGCAGCATTCCTGTTGCATAATTAGTGAGGAGTGCAGAAGAGGTCTGCCGCACCAGTTCGGTTCATGTGCCCGAGTCAGGATCCTCCTGCACAGACGGCTACAATTAAATGTGGGAATATTCAGGAAGCTAAGTTTTATTCAATATGAATTCATTGCTCACCCTTTTTTTGTCACCTTCACACGCTTAACCACCTCCACCCTCCTCTCACCCACACACACACAAAACACATCTTGCCATTTTCAAATGTTTCATCTCCGGACTAACAATAGTTGCTTTGCAGTCAGGGGCTGGGAAGAGAGGAACTTTTTCTGTGTACAGTGGCAATTAAAATGACGAGCAGGGTCCTGCTTGTTGCATAATTCCCTCAGCTAACACAAAGGGACCAATTTTCTCCTGAAATAGAATTGTAGTTTACGTTACAATAGTTGAGGGCATGTGGGTGGAATGCAGAGTTTAGATAGGAACATGCCAATTAATGTCGAGTGAAATTACAGAGGACGGAAACAAAGCGTTCCCGGCCAGTGGTCAGCGAGCATCAGTCTGACCGCGTCTCTCTTTTGTCGCTTTCTGATAATTGAATTGATGGCAAAACAATCAGTGCACATTTCAGTCTCTCTCTGTTTTTGTTGATATACAAGTATGAAAACACGTGATCTTGCTTCCAAAAAAAAATAATAATTTCACCTGCACAGTGTGTACAGGACGGAGAGGAAATGGACGAATCTCTTGCGATCAGGGTGCTTTCACCTCGGCTGAGTCACCACTTAGACCTTTACATTTCATTTCCAAAACATCTACAGTCTGTCGGTAGCGGCATTCAGGTTTGCTTTGAGCAGAACTAGCCATTAAGGGTCAGTTCAGCCACGTCTCAAAAAGCATATATTTTTTCAATTGCTGCTTGTGATATGTAGCCTTGCACACAGTTTTAGTTTATCATGAGTTTTTGAGACATCTGTCTGCTGCTACCTATATAATGGACGTGAATGGGATTTGGTTTGTGGTGCTCAAAACGGTAATAGGTTTACTTCAAAACAGTTATTTTGAAAAATCCATCTCACTGTGAAAAGCTTTTATTGAAACTATGATGCTTTCTACCAAATAAATATTTTTTTTTACTGTTCTCAACAAGGTCTACAGATTTTCCTGGATAACTTCAAAAGACATTTTCCTGCTCATTTTTTTCCAATTTATTTTTTCTTGTTTGAATTGCACAAACAAAATCACTAACATGCTTCTTGCTCGTTTTTATTTGGGCGAACTTCACTTTTAAACAGCTGGTTGCTTGACATAAGTGGAAGGTCAGTTCATCCATGCTTCAAGGATCCTTCTGTCTGATTATAACTTAGTTCTTGTGTTCACACTTTTGGCCATGGCTTCTGTTGGTTATGGAAACATTGTATTCCAATAATTGCTAGAAACACAGCACAATGGCCACAACTAAGTCCAAGATTGTCAAAACCAAACTGATCATTGAAGCTATTTTTTTTTTTTTTTAGAAGTGAAACAACTACAACTGAACAGTAGGTTAAAGGAACAGTGGTCCTCAACTATGAAAATGAGAAACAAGTTGTAATAAACTAGAATTACCCTTTAAACATCCAACATAAAACAGCATCTCTGAGTATTTACCCACTGAGCGTCACAGATCATTACTGCATCACACAAATGATGCCGCATCCAAGTCTAGTTAGGATTAGATTCCCTGAGTCCCACCTGTGTGCACAATAAACAGCATAGCCTTAAATTATTCACAGATCAGCACAGACTCAACTTACTACAACATGTACACCCACCGTGCCCGGAGAGCCTTTATAATTACACACACACACCAAGGGCTTCACTCCTGCTCGTAAAGCTCATCCATCTCGTTTAACTTCACCCTCGGGGAGTTTAACCCCATCTTCAGAGCGATCAGCATTTAGATTAAAAATGTAAACACCCACTATAGATCATCTTATTTGTAGAGCATTTGTCAGGTAAAAGCTCAGCATTGGTCCAATTAAGTCTCAGACAACTCCTATTTAGAGCTGATGAATGAATGAGCGATGCTGTAACAGGTTTGATTTTTGGAGTTTCCATCTTCTTGTGCGGTATAAGAACACAACGACCATCAAGAATAATCCCTAATTAACAGTTCGGAAGTTAAAGATCTCCATGAATGTAATATAGTCTCCTGGCACATTAAGTCTCCAAAATGCAATTCACACAAAAAACAACAGTAAACCTGGTAAAAACAGGTTTACTGGGTTATCTGGATAACTTGTAAAACTCCTAATCAGCCAATGTTGCAGGTTATCTCCAGTTATCCAGGTAACCCAGTAAAGAAACCTCAAACTGGTCCCTGAGTGAATAAAAGCTGAGGGAAAGCAGATAAGCTGAATGAATGTCTTGCTTTGTATTATTTATTCGTGTACTATGATTTTATTTTTATAATGGCTGTAAAGACAGGTCCGCATCGCTTCAGTCAAGGCTGGATTACAATGCTGTTAATCATTATTTAAGACTGCGACCAGCACAACTTCACAATAGCTTAAGTTTAGATGAAACACCTGCAGGTTTTCACTGGGTTTAAACAGTCTGACGGCTCAGTTGTGTAGCCTCGGCAGGGTGACTTCCACTTTTAAAAAGTGTCAGGTTGTCTGCCAGTGTAATGCCACAGTTATATTTAAAGAAAGCCTCATTGTTAAAGGCACAACAGAGAAGTGAGGGACAGACAGGAGGCATTGTCTGCGTGAATTGCTAATTTCTGTCAAAGTGAAAATTGTAATCTGGAGAATCTTCATTTCAGCTCAGAATATGCAAAGGCTTTTTGCTTCAAACTGGCAAGTATGGCTTCTCTCTCTCTCACTTGATTATACACATCACTTTGAGCTGCCTGCGCCCTCCAAGTGAGCACGGCTTGCTGAGAGGAGCTCGCTGTGATCTCTTGTTTGTTAGAAGATAAAGGCTATGGATATGACTGGACATACATTATAGGCTGTGGGTCATCAGGTGGTCTTTCGGGCTGCAGCTGCCATATTTATTTCAGAGGGAGAAGAGAGAAGATAACAAAAGGAGGAAGACACAAACAGAAATTAGCCTGTGCAAAGAGACAGCAGATGGTGGAAGTGTTGAGAAAGTAAAATAACAGAATATGGCGGCTAAACAGAAAACGGAGCGGCTCCGAATGAATGTGTGAAGGTAATTTGAGGAGGCTGGAGGCAAGATGTAGAGTGACTGTAAATACAAGGCAGAGTCACCGAGCTTTGCTTTCAGTATTAGTGAAATGAATATTAATGGTCAGCCCACTGGTCTTGTCATCTTTCTCCTCCACTGATCATGGCAGCGCACTCACTATAAGCATGTTCTCAGAGGTGGATAAAGACAAAGATACTAATGCACTCGTTCACACCTTTTATATTGAAAAGTGCACATCATCGTCACACAGACTTGTAAGAAATACACATGAAGCTTATAGCAAAGCAGAGCATTATTCAGTCAGTCAGTGCAGATCCCTTTGCTATTCCAGTATCTTAAGTCAGTTATTAAAGAATGAAATTAAAGCTCTTTGTAAACAAATTAAGAAGCATCTTTGAAACCAACAGAATTGCCTCCATGTTTGTGCATTAATCCACAAACATCTAACAAAACATCTTAGAAATGCCAAGAGTATGCTCATAGCAAAATAAAGACAACTGTCAGTCAACTCGATCGTTCTGAAAACAGCAACGGTATTTTAACTAGATAAACAAGTTCAAGAAAAATGCTTTGGCTAACAAATCGTCTTATATCGTTTAAGCAAAAATTCAAGAAAATCAGACCACCTGAATAAATTCAACAGATTTCAAGCAATTTC
This sequence comes from Centropyge bicolor, assembly GCA_037975185.1. Lineage (NCBI taxonomy): Eukaryota > Metazoa > Chordata > Actinopteri > Pomacanthidae > Centropyge > Centropyge bicolor. The sequence continues at coordinate 7,632,683 of JBBMOC010000012.1, read as the reverse complement.
AATTTTTCATCATTTTCCTTCAGCAAAATCCAGCAGATTTATAGAACTTTTACTGTCAAACTGTGTGATTAAAAGAGGAAAAAAAGGTGTGGTTATATTCTATGTTTTTCTTGTTATCAACAAATCTAACAAAAAGACCAAAACTGATCAAAGGTATGGCCTGTGTAGACAAAGCACGACATATTCTTTTGCACCATAGACCTTTTTTCTTGTCCAATAACTATTAAAAACATATCAGTGAGACACACTGGGTGACATGTTCCTCCATTACGATAAACACTGTAGTTTATTCAGACTTGATCCTGCATACGCCATCCTGCTGCTGGAAAATCTCACTGGAGCAGCTAATGTGGATTAATCTGCATCTGAAAGTAGTCCCCAACAAATGTACTATTTACTCCATTTTGAGTAATATTTGCTAAAATATAGTGCCCAAGTGTTTTGCTCTTGACCTTCTTTTTTTTTTTTTTTTTTAAATGACATATATTCATGCTCTGTTTTTAAAGACATCTTCTGTTATAAATAATGAGCTCACAGGAAATCGTTTTCAGAAATTGATTTGGTCTTCTCATTGGATTTGTTCACAAAAACAAAAATACAGAATGTCACCTGCCTTGGCATTTAATATTTCCCCACTTGGACATAAACACATAGTGAGACATGCATTTATAATCTACACCAATTCTATATTCTCATCCTCAGCTAATATGTCTCACTAAATGTTTACTCCTCTCCATGAAGCCGCTCCTCTCAAGCAGCCTGCTGTACAACAGTCTGTTCCCAGACCATCTCTTTAACCGAGGATCCCCCTGAGCTTCTCTCGCCGTACTCTCTATCCCCTTGATCCCAGGTAGTGGCAGAGTGGTCCGAGGATGCCCCCAGGGATGTCTCTCTGCTGTCTGGGAGGAGAACCCCGCTCTCCGAGCTGCATTCGCTGTTTGAGTCGGCACCTAGAGCAGTGATAAAACAAAAGGAGGGAACGGACAGATGGTGAGAGGACTTCTATAAACAAACACCACATGAGAAAAGCCTGGTTGTCCAAAAATCCAGTGCTGGGATTCAACCAAAATCTGCATGATGGCATTTGAGCAGACACTGTGAATTCAGTCCAGAATAACTATTCTCTCCTCCATGAATTGAGCACAGTTTTGCACCAGACTCATCAGTTTGTTTGCTTGTCTTTTTTTAAAAGAAATGATATGCATGGAGGCAAATGAAAAGTTGTCTGGATAGGTTTCATACAGTGTGACCAAACATGCTTCAGACCAATTGCTAAAATAGTTCAAGGCGATAAAACAAGATTTCTACAGCTATGCTTGCAGTTAAACTGATACTGATATCAGTTTACTTAGTGATAAAAACAATAAATGCTGCAATAACACAGCCATCAACAAAGGAAGTGAAGACATAAAGATAAGAGACACTAACTCTCAGGTTTTCACTTCTGTCAGTTACTCCTGATGCTGTATTTCATCAGGGAACCAGAAGTATAACGTTTCATACACAATGTGACCAAACATGCTTTAGACCGATTGCTAAAACACTTCAAGGACGTAAAACAAGATTAAAGTCTATATGCTTGCAGCTAACATGCTTACATGTTCACAAAAACAATGTTAACATACATGTTTACCAGGTGTATCATGTTCATGTTTATGTTTTGTCAGCATACAAACTAAAGTACAGCTGAGGCTGGATGGGAAGGTCATTAATTAATTAAATCATTCAGGTATTAAAGTACTGAATAACATGACATTTCAGCCTGATGATAAAAGTTATGAGAACTCATCCCCAGGGAGACGTGAACTGATGTGCTAAATTTAATGTAATTTCACCTATCTACTAGTGGTCGGATATTTCACTTCACTGGTGCTAGAGGGAAAAGTCTGATTACCAAGGCCAGAGAGACTCATTGTGCGGGAACTATGAATGTCTGTATAAAGTTTCATGTCAATCCATCATATAGTTGCTGAGATATAAAATCTATAGAAAGTTCATTCCAGAAATGCTTTTTCTTCTTTTTTTTTGCGTGTAGTATATCTTGCTTGTCACACATTTTGCTGCTTGTTAATGAACTATGGGATGCACAGCAACACCTTGTGCCACGACTTGAAGGCAGAACTCAAAATAGGCACTGAAATGTTGTTAATTAGAAACTCCTGTAATCTAAAGGTCTTCTGCTCTTTAATTGGACGGGTTCAAATAAGCTGCCCGACCCTTTGACTCCTCTGTGTTTTTTAGCTTGTTCCTTGCAGGTTAATAGGATCAATTTCATACCTGAGTGTGGCAGTCTGTTGACCTTTTGTCTTTGTGTGGCTGTTTCCACATAGCGCGCTTCTCAAATCAATAGCTCCTTACACTGAGCCAGCCTGTCATTAGCGGCAGACCTGATATTGACATATGGCGAAAGCTAACCTTTCATATGAAACAGTGGTCAGAAGGAGGCTAATCATCATGTTACAGGTGATAAATGCATTATGACATGTTAACACAATGACAGGTTGACAAACTGTCTCTTTTTTCGATGGAGGAAGAATGTATTTAAAAAATGAGGCTTTAAACAAAGTGTTAAAAGCCGATTATCAATCAACAAATTATCTCTCAATATGAATTCCACATTTTCCTGGAAATCCACGATTAATAGTGGCTGTAACCCGAACAAAGCCATACATACAAAGGTTTGAAGCCTTGAAAGAGGTGAAGAAAACAAATACAGCGAGAGTAGCTGCCGACTTTGTCAATACCTCTGTGACAGGCTCTTGAGACACCAAACAGTAAAGCAACACAACATATTTTTTTCATTCCTCATTAAACTTCAAAGGTAGAAAACAGAAGCATACGCTTCGGAGACGTGTCGAAAAGTTGTGCTCAAGTTAAGAAACTTCCAACACCACAAGCAAAATACAAAAGGAGGAAATGGTGTAGTACCCAACATTAATTACCCTGAAAATATTTTGGATTATTGAAAAGTGAATCAGGAGCTGGAACACTGTTAACAACATAAAAGGCCTAAAGGCTCATGTTGTTGTGTCCAAAATATGATATAAGGAAAGATGAGAGAGGGAGAAAGAGATTGCAGTGGAAATCAGTTCATGTTGACACAGAATATGAGACTGGGACCAGGATGGAGCACACAGTTCAAACAAGAGGTGAACCATGAGATTTCAACTAATTGCATGTAAACTGCACAGATGATTGAACGATAAATTATTTCTCGACGATAACACTGCATCCAGCAGACTGTGATGATATTCACCTAATGGAACAGAAGTTGTATACATTAGGAAAAAAAAAAGCAAGACGTGCAAATCCAGAACACAATGTACAGTATAGAACTCACATTTATCTTAATGCGTTCAAAATTCAAATAAAAAACAACCAAATTTGAATGTAGCCACGAGCTCTCACTGATTAATTTACATCCACGTCATGCGCATGTGACTGATGGAGCCCAGAGAAAAATGGAATAAAACATTAAATATATGCATACTGAGCTTGGAAAGATCAACGAGTTTGGTCTCGTGTTGGTTTTCCTCTGCTGGTTTGGACGCCTAAAGCAAGTCACAAAACTTAATCAGTCAATAGGGAAGAAAAATCCCATTTGGATTGGAAGATACACATTATGCATGATATCTTCATTTTATTTATTTTTTTTTTGGTGAAAATGGTCTCTGCATTTGATTTGGAGGGGCTTAGTGGTGCCTTTGGGCATCAGTCCCTACATGCATGTGAGTGACAGTTGATCCTTTACTGGAATGAGACCGAGACAGATGCTGCAGAATTGGAGTGTGTTAAGATTTAATGTGCTTACTCTAAACTTAATTTACAGAATGATAATTATATTGAGGCTCAAATCCTGTTGGTTAAAAATCAGTGCAGACCAAAATATTGTGTAATGGGTGACAATCAGGGCTGTTGACTTTAGTGTGGCTTGAATCACAAAAATTAGGAGCTCAATTTTGCTCAAGTCCTGGATGGAATCATGAATATATTATCTGATTACACAACTCAGACTTATAATGCTGTTTGACATAATTTCAGATTACACTGTTGGGGATCAACTTAATGGGCAGTTTGGCTATCGATAAGAATTAATAATTATCAGAAATAATTATTAATTATATTAAACAATAGGATCTGATATACATCAGATCACCTCGGGGCACCACCCTCAACAGTACACTGCCTTACACAGGGCACTGTATTGGGAAAATGATAGCCGCTTCGTTGTTTCAGTTTCATAAAATGAAGGATTTCGGAATTCTTGGCGGAGCAGAGGTTGGTATCATTCACTCTTGTACAATATTGAAGACACAACGTGTATATTCACAAGCATTTATTAACAAAATAATAAAAGCAAAACACATACTAATCTAACATGTACTGTATACAAGTGTGTGTGTAGGTGTGTGTGTGTGTGTGTGTGTGTGTGTGTGAGTGTGAGTGACTTAACAAAATGGCTGATCAAGAAGGTGTCAGGCCGCAAGGCCGAGACAAAAGGCAGGCTACGCACAAGATGGCCGACCCAAGGACGCTGCCGGGGGAGGGAGAGTGCGTTTTTGGTTAAGCCTGTGTGCCTATGTGTGAAATGTGTATGATAGAGGGTGCCAGGTTAGTAAAGAGGAGTTTAGCATGCAAACTCTGTGTCGGCGTGAAGCATAGCTAACATCAATTTACAGTTGGTGAACTAATCCTCTTATCATCACATCAATGAATCTCAATGACAAATTGAATTAACACATGTACATGACAGTCAAACAGTCTTGTGCTTTGCTATGTTTAGCTTAGCTTGTCTAACTATCTATGCCCAGTGTAGTTACCCGTCCTTTGAGGAAGAGGAAGCTTGTTAGCTGGGGATCCTGTGGTTGTGGAGGATCCGAGCTGAGTTGCAGACTTTGGTTGTCCAGGTCAGATGAAGCTGGTTGCTCTTTGATTACAGTTGGCAGCTCTGTGCCAACTGGCTTTGTCGTTCCTTGTTGAAGTCAGCAAGCAGGCTCGTGTTGCGGCTGCTGGTGGGAGAACCTTCTTTGTAGGTTCTTTTCTTGTGTAGGTGTGACTGCCGTGAGCAGGCCACACTGAGAGCTGGTTTCTGCTCCCTTGTTGGAGCTTTGAGGACAAGCTACTGCCTGCTGGGCAGAGCTGGAGAGAAGAGCCGGGAGCTCCTGCTTCCTTGCAGGGCTGAGGAGAAAAAGAGTGAGTTGAGGAGGGGGTTTGGAGATGGGTCCAGCTGGAGTTAACACCTAGTTGTTAACAGGAGGACTGTGGGGGCCGGGCTCCTTTGCCCCCCACATGAGACATGAGACAGACCCTGAGCTGGAATGTCTTATCTCATCTGGTGTTTTACGTCACACAATGAACAACCTCATCTGTGGACTTTTAGTGGTCCCAACAACACAAAACACATCAAAAAAGTCTGTCCTACGGCATTTATTAGTTTCTGACTCTGAAACTGTTTGGAGCCCCGCTGGAGAGACCTGCCTCCCACTTTAAAAACCTCAACTTTAAAGGAAAGCGTTCAGATGCTGTGTCATTTCATTGGTCAAGACTCAGAGACCTGAGAGACTTGCAGTTTGCTTCGGAAGATTTATCACACGACTTGGACTTGAGATCTGACTCAAGCCTTGCTTTGACAACACTTGAGGATTGACGTCGACTCGCCCCAGAAGACATTAAAACAGCTCCAGTGACAAAGCCGCTTGTGTATTTCCATGTAGGAGAATGACAGGGAGATTTCTGCCCCTGTCTGACAGGAAGAGGAGCCATGTGTGAGGAGGCTGGGGGTTGATCCGGTCGCTGAGACAGGCTCGGTATGGGGGGGGGTGGTGGTGCAGATGGGGGTCGGTGGACCAAAAGAAGCCTCCAGTGTCTCGAATGCTCCACTGACCTGGCTGAGTTGATCCCAGTGTGACAGGTGCATGGCTACCTGTCACATTATCATTCACAGTCATGGACCCAAACGTCATTCCCGCTCTGCACCCATGACACATGAGGAACACCGGATTTGTCAATGTCACTCACTCTCGAGGAGAGGTTTTCTCTGGTGTAGTTTGAGCTTGTGGGGGAAGATGAAGAGACACTGAGAGGGGTTGGACAAAACCAGATAAATATAAAGCTTTGCAATTAAGAGTGAGAAGTAACAAATTCTATTGAAGTAATGACATGGGCTTTTTTTCCATCAGTGCAACATCAGTCATTTTAATTTCAAATTTCAATTATTGTTGAGAAAAGAAAATTTACACTCAATTGCTTTTGGAAAGGTAAAAGGTGAGCAAGATATTCTCTCTGCTTTGAACCCACATTTGTGCACAACTTAGTCTGTCTTGCTAAGAATTGTTGGCCATAACCTTTAGAGAGCAAAAAAAAAAAAAAAAAAATCATCTAGATACCACATTGGTTCTTTCACAGCTGCAAAAACTGAGTCACTTCTGGCAACAGCTCTCACATCATCCCAGAGAAGTTAGGATATATTAGACTTTTGGCAGAATAAAACAAACAATTTGCCAACAATTAAAATAATTAGGGCAGTTGATTTTTCAAAACAGCGTTGAATGCTCCCTGAATAAATCAATCACTACACGCTGGGCTTTGTTTAACCGAGCCGAACCCGCTGTAAGAATCTACTCCTAATGAAGCTCGTCTGCCTTAATGATGCAGTTTCCACATTTTTATAACTGCTGATTTATTAAATTAGAGTTCTACTGAGGGAAACATTACAACGAATTTAGCAGTAGACCTCAGTAATAAATACAATCTGTGAAGAAAAGGTGACTGTATTGGACTTTTTCTAGCAAACCTTCATTAGTATTTTATATGAAACAGAGTCAGACAGTAACACATTCTCAATCTAAGTGACTAAACACATAGGTTACAGCTTAAATCTCATTACATCTAGGAGAAATATCCTTTCAGGAAAATCCATTACAGTATCATCAAACTGAGAAAATTATGACTGAAACACTGACTAAAATTAGACTCAAATTAAAAATGATTTCTAACTAAATTTTGACCAAAACAAAACAACTAAAATGGAACTTTAAACAAACTGCAATTTTCAATAATGGACTAAGACTAAAACTTAATTAAAATATCTTGTCAAAATTAACACTGTGTTTTCTGCTCTGGGTTTTTAATTTGAACCAGCCTATATTTGGATACATTATAGTGTCTGCTTGAATTGAATTGAACTTCATTGATCAATATGGCCTCTGTCACAATGCTGCTGTTCTTACGTGCTATACATCTGTCATTATCAAAGAGACTAATTTTCACTCTGTGTCAACTCATGATTAGACTTGCTTTATCTCACTTCATCCAGTATTGAGTCCTGAAAACACTCCTTCACAAGCTTTTATGTCTCATGAGGACAAATTAGTGTCAAGTGGAATTGTGTTAAAGTGCTTGTGCATCTTTTACACTGAAAGCCAGTTTTCCATATGGTGTTTGTGGAGCTGTGGACAGCCCCTTGTTGAGTGGCAGCACACTTCCACCACAGGCTGTTGTGTCTGGGCTTTTCATTAACACCTTAAAAGGTGTCAATCACAGTTTGCTTCTGCGAGGTTGCTCATAAACAGTACAGCAGAAGAAACAAGGTCCAAATCCCACAGGTCCCACCTGATCAGCAAATACCACGGCTCAATGCTGAGACCAAAACACAGGCGCTGTAACATGCACTTTTCCAATGCCCATCAAAAATAGCTGACTATATTGAACTGACCAAACAGTCTTCAAATAAACTGTCAAGAACAATTTTATGGTATTAACAGCTAATTTCACTTGTCTGAAATGTGTCATGCTAGCTGTTAAAACCCACAGAGGATTATCACCATGCTCTGTTCCCCACAGTCCCCTGAGTGTTCTAGTGTCTTTCAGCTCATTGTTTTGTTTTTATGGCCTGTAGCTTTTCTGTTTTGGTTCACCCTCACTGCTCTCCTCAACCATGTTTCTGGTACCAGGAGAAAAAACTAAAAAACACTGTACCCTCATACTCAGCCATGCAGACAGACAAGTTAATGAGCCCTGGTGAACAAAACGGAGCAGCTAAAAGCCAGTTTCAGTCAGGAGTTGATAGAGACCAAAAACAGAGCTAAAAGAGAGTGATTATTGGACTCTGAAACTGCTGCATGTCTGAACACATTCACCATATAAACATTATGAGGTGATAATATGTCAGTGTTTTGTTTACAGGTTGTTTGGATGATCCCTGTGTTTCATATATATAAAAATCAATTCCATGTGCGACAGGACTCAAATTCAAGTTTCAAAACAGAAACCAATGAGTGAAATCACAGACTATAGTCCCATCACATACTTAATTTATCATTTATGTCATGATTCTGACCAATATAGTGTTCAGGTAATTTGTTCAAGACATAAAGATCTGGATTGCATTGTATTGGAATTCATTAATGTCCTAAATGTGAGACAGAATGCAATAACCATATATATGGATGTTGAGATCACCAAGCGAAAGTGAAACTGGCATTTGTTCCATGCTCATGAAATAAACATGAAGTCTAAGCTTGACTTGCAATCATCATCAAATCATAATAACGGTTATGGGATGTGAAATAATGTCCATTTTCCAGCAGTGGCAAGCCTGTGTTCCTGTGGGCTTTGAATCCCACTGGGTTTAGCTGTGAGTACAAAAATATATATATTTTTCCTTATGCGGTAAAGCATGTAGTACACATACCTGAGACATCTGCATCACTGTGCAATTCCTCTCGTTCTGGCAGCCCACTTTGTACCCCCCGGGTTTCAGGCACATAGAAATCCTCCTGCCGAGCCAAGGGAAGCATGTAATAGATCCGACTGTCTTTGTAGATCTCGATGCAGGGGTGTGCACACAGGCTCCTTTTCTGTGAGAGGTGTTTAAGTTTGTGAGAAATGTTCATGATTTACAACAAACAAAATTATTAACATACATGTTTCCTTTAAAATTGAAGCACTGAAAGTAGTAATTTAAGTGCAGAATTCAGTTCAATAAAAAAAAAAATCAACTTGTTGTGACAAACTGTTGATTAATCAGTATGTCTGCAGTGTAGATGAAAATTATAGGTGTAAAAAGTGACACTTATTACCATGTGAACATTTTCTGTGTTTTAATATACATATACATGTACATGTGATGGACAGAGGAACCACCACAGTAGGATGCACAGGCATGTACAAGCATGCCAAGAATCCCATGAGTCTGCATCCAGCCATGACTTGATTTCATACGTGGGAATCTCGCTGCTCCACCCCTGAACTAACATGGACCTCTTCCTCCCGTCTTCACACCCCACATGCGACGCATCTCTCACCCCTACAGTCTGTCTTTATGAACATTCGCGCTGCTTGTCTTCTTCTGTTACTTGCCTCACTCCTCCCCAAGTGGGAAGTCTCACATGACAGAGACCCCTCCACTTCTCCGGGCTCATTAACCTTTCATCCACCATGTTTTGTTATTCCGCTCATGCACAGCCAATGTCTGTTACTTTCACCCTTTTGGCACATGCTAACTGTCGAGCTATACCAGCACAACACACCGCAGCTGCAGTGCAGTATCTTAATATGATTAATTATTTAAAGATAATTTCTTTTAATTAGCTCAAATCATGTCGGTTTTCATCATCACTTGACCATTTTACTGATGCCAAAGTAGAGTTGTTGTAAATAAACTAGATGTTGATTATTATCTGATGTGATCTTCTACATTAGATTGAATCACAAGTTATATTATTTTATTATGTTGAAAAGGACTAATGATTCAGAGCAAGTCACAACACACCGACTGTGACATTTAGGGTAGTTTAGAGCAGTTTAAAAATTGAAAATAAAAGCACTGTATGTGATGATGAATTCTGTATTCACACCTTGCTCTCTTCCTCCATCTCAAAACACTGTTTCAACACTGACTTGAACTTTTTTCCTCACTTTTTTAAGACTCTAAATCACTTCTTACACTATGACAAATTCATGACATCTTTCCAAGAGTTGAACCTGTTCAGATTATTATCCTTTCTTGACAGATCCTGGGAGCATGGAGTCCCTGTGCCCTTGTGGAAGCAGTGACAGGCAGGTTACTGTTTAGTGGTACAACGGGAATGTGATCGTCACACAGGTAGGATCTGATAATCAGGCTCGTAGGCTGAACAGACACACATGAGATACAATCTTTATCGGAGACAGATGACTTCTTTTCAAAGTCTAGCCTATCATCTCTCCCACCATCTGTCTCTGAGCCCAATTATGACAGCAGTGACGTTTCCTCTCGCTGCTGTCTGCAGGAACAACGTTGTCAGTTTCTCTGATTCCAGCAACATCAATTATTGGTGCATTTCTCCTCAAGAAACATCTGTGTATCCTCATTGGCTTGGCTCATCAGCTGGAGTCAGACATTGACTGCTACATATTGCATATTGATGTGCATGCATGCATGAAGATACATACACACACACGCACGCACGTCAGTTCTATTTTGCAGTTCAGACACTAAATAAATGATCAAATATGAAAATGAAGAACAGTGCAGACACACTGTTGGTACAATAGCTGCAGAGAGATTCAGGGATTCAGCATTAATATTTCACTGGTAAATTCACATTTGTCAGAATAATCTTTGCTTTATGTTGTAGAATACAATTGATCATAGATGGAAGATATTTGATTTGGCCAGTTGGTGCTGAAAGTTACATAACACAGGATTGGAGAGAAACTTACAAACACAGCAGTGCAGACAAGATGTACCAACTAAGAGTAAACTCCATATACTAATGACACACTTCAAAGATCCAAGCACAAAAGCATTATATGCCGAGGATGGGTTTTAAAAGCACTGCATTTACCCCTTGAGGACAATAATAGAAATGCATAACTAAAAATGAATATAAAACACCTAACAGAGAGAGGGGCCACTCTCTCTTCCTAAACAGCTTCTGTCCTTGTTTCACTTCTTTCATACAAATCCTGGACTCTTTGCAGAGGGACAGCCGAAAGTTCAGTAAGGAAAGAAGAAAGAGGATCATCTGTTAGTGGCATTCAGGAGGCTGCATAAGATTATATATTGTATATTTATTGGCATTCATTAAAAAAAACCCTGTGGGAATTGGGTCTTGATCTAGTTCTAATGTCATTTGGACATTATTATTTACATTATGGGAATTGGAAAGATCATGAGAAAATCATGTTTACAATGAAAATTAGGGTACATCATCAGGTCCTGCAAAATGTCCCTATAGACGTCAGCAATTATGCGAAGGCGCAGAGCAATAATGGGACCTAATGAGTCCTTCAAGACGGCAAAACACACTTCAGGTTAAAAACATATTCTTGCTTTCTCACAAAACTGGAAGTAGGACAAAACAACTCAGCCAGGCTTTGTGCTCATGTTTTGTGCTATTGCGGCTTGAATATCAGCCATTTTGGCAACAACATCACAAAAATCTGCTCTGTGATGCTTTTTCTTTTGTTATAATGAAGATGTTTACATTCTTACAATTTATACTCTTCTCTTTGTCAGTGCAGTGCAGCTTACATTTGTCATGATAGTTGAAACTATTTTTCCTGCCACACTAAATTGTTTTGTATTTCTGACTGATGCACATATAATTCTAGGTTTCTTAACACTGACAGAGCTTATTTTACCCTAATTTACATATCAGGTTTGTGCTTATAGCCGAATGACTCATCTGCCTTCCTGACTGCCTATTTCAACAATTTTCATCTGTTCTTTCCATTATCTTGTTTGACGGTTTCACAGAACATCTACTAAAAATTAATCCCACCTTAAATGAATTCCTCATAAAAACAGAAGGAAGAAGCTGCATTAGCACATGAAAGTTTCAAATGTTCTTTTCATTAATGAAGAAGTAAAACTGCTCTTTGGCAGAAGGTGAATGGGCAAGCACTTCTAACTTTTTCAGACAAACAATCATGGCCAGACAAGTGAGTGAAGAAAAAAGGAATGCCAAATGCTAATTTGTTCTGGACTGATTATTATTCAGCGAGAGGGTCCGCTCCCCCTGTGTGTGCTCTAAACATAATAGTTTTTATTGCTTCAAGAGTTGGAAGTTATTCAGGAAGTTATTAACAAGGGTGCCCTTTTAAAATAGGAGATTTAAATTATGAATAAAGACATAACCAAGATATACTGCCTTGCACTGGGCAACTTAATGCCTAAAATCCATTGTCATGTATTTTGTTTAAGTATTTCTTTTACATGACCAATAGACAAGACACATTCAGTTAAGAATATGACCCCAATATCAGACCTCAGCTGCACAGGGAGGCGTCACAAATGGGGCCTGAACCTGAGCTGCCAACCAAGCACCCGATGTGCACTTGTGCATAACATAAGTAATGTTTAGTTTAAATGATTAGTTGATTGCTCGATTAGAAGATTCACAGAAAGTTAATTGGTTTTGATAAGCAATCATTCAAGCAAAAATGCCAAACATTTTCTGGAACCAGCTTCTCAGTCACAAGGATTTGCTGCTCTTCCTTATCTTATGTGATAGCAAACTGAATATCTTTTGGCTTTGGACTGTTCATTGGAGAAACTTTGATTGTAACAGTGATTTCTGATTTTTTTTTTTTTATTTGCCAAACAATTAATTGATATTTCAAGAAAACAATATGCAGATTCACTGATGAACAATGGTCAGTTTATATTGTTAGTGATTAGTTTTTGATATGATGTCATGGAGTACAACTGAGAAAACTCAAAAACTACAACTTTCTGTACAAAACTGTATTTAAGACCTTAAAAGTCCCTTTAATTTAAATGACCTTTCATATTGTGAGACCCGTGGACACTATTTGTGCACCCACACATGGAGCCTGCACCTATTACTTACAGTCGCTGCCAGGTAAGTAAAGCAACAATGAGCCTCGCTGTATGGTGGGGTCAGTTTCTCTGTGTCTTATAATCAGAGAACCTGGGACAGAGGGCAGGCAAATAATTAGACCAGCAGTGGAGTCGCCGAGACAAACTGTGCACGGTAGGCTTTTATAATTGGGTAGGGGGTTGCGGGTAGTGTACTTATTGATTTGTGTTTGATTTTCTCCATACTCTTCTCCGGCAGTATCGGGGCCTCGGGAGCCCAGGAGAGCACTTGAGGTGCAGTCCAGAGTAACAGGGTCATAGTAAGGTCATTTTTTCCTCATGTCCTCCACGGCACAGGAATGGCAATATTTTTGTACAGGAATATATCAGTTATTTCATTTCTCTGGTATGAAAACATTATTGCGTGGTAGCATTATTAAAAGAATAGACATGGGAAATTACAAGTGCCAACAGAACATGACCTAACCTTACTTTAATGAAATTGTTTCAAATTTGGAAAGAAAAACAAGGCAGAACTGGATATAACCAGCTTTGTTTCACCACAATACACTTAAAAATTAGGTCCAAATTTGAAGAGGACAGCAGCAACCCATTATTTGTTCTCAGAAACACCTTCAGGAGTAGATGCTGCCTTTCATCAGCCCAAAGTCGCTTCATGGGGAACAATTCAAAGATATAATGAAGGCTCAATTAATGGGTTCTAGAAAGCTCAATTACTGAGCTAATTCACATGTCAGTTAAATAAACCTTGTTATTACAGTGATTAAAAATGAATGAAATTAGTTTTTAGTGCGAGAATTTGCCAAAAACTTGCATGCAAGTGTGCACAAGCAGCCCTTTAATCACCTCGCGGGCACTTTCTCATGCTAGTCGTGTATTTGTGGCCCCTCTGCAGTGATAGTCTACATCAGGAAAAGGATGTGCTTGTGTCCTCTCTTCCCAGGTTCCTAGCCTGGGGAACAACATCTGCACGGGTCCCCTGCGCAAATACATCACATGTGCCCTTGCATAAATAAATGAAACTGTTCAAGGTATTTTTAGCGCTCTAAAAGAAGATTTCTGGTCCCCTCTGGTACAACACGGCTCCACACTTACGCATGATGAGTTGCTTTTTCCTGGAAAGTCACCAGTTCATCATGTAACACCACACATGAATGTATAATGCTACAAACAACGCATTTATTTTATTCAGACGTTTGGTGCTTTAGTTGGGAAATGTGCTGCTCACATCAGGGGTCAATGAGTCCTGATGAAAACCAGTGTTGTGTTTATAATTCTAATCAAATGAATCAATCCAAACGAAGAAATCAGACTAATTTATGTGAATGTCAGTGATCTGTTGTAATCTATTGTAGGTCTTTTAAGTGGGATTTGGTTACTGTGATTTTTTAGATTGCCATTAAATTGAATGATGAAACTGAATGATGTCAACAGGTACAGTAACATTTATGATTATATAAGTTGTATATAAGAATGCATTTAAACAGCTTAGAGATAAATACAGATTACTGAAGAGTAATATATTTAGATACTGCCAGATAAGACTAGCACAATAAAGCCAGCAGTTTAAAACGTGGGCATACACGCATATGATTTCCTATAATTCTGATTATTATAAGATATAATGTAAGAGATAAGATGGCAGTAGAAGAGTATGATATTTGAGCAACAATAATGTATTTTTTCCCATATTAAATTTTTGGCTTATTTATTTTTCCAGCTCTTTCCTCTCAAGAATTCAATTTTTAAGTGATAAATTGAGGGTCTTGTTGTGAACATCTCGTACATTTTCCTAATCTGTTTTACAGCTATTTCCCTCACAAGCAGCCATTCAGTCAAAGACAAAAGAAGAGTAAATTTCTCCTCAGTGTGGAGCTGGAAGTGGTGGTGGAGAAGACGACACCAAAGAGCTCTCTGCTTCAAAGAGGAGACATTTTACCAGCGCAAAGAGGCGCTCTTTACTGAATACATTCAGGCTCCAGAGGAGGGATTTCAACAAGGCAAATACTGCTGGAACTCGAAAAGCAGACTAACCAAAGTCAAGCCTGACACAAATAGAGCGCACCGTATGCACAAGCTACCAGGGGTGGTTCTGCAGGGGAGCCATTAACTCCCAACACATAAAGAAATAAGACATGCTTTTTCCCAAGTGGCTCTGGATGAATCACGTCCGCTCCTTCATCCGGTGGCTCAGTTGAGGAACGCCCACATGTGCAACATATTAATCCTGAGACCAAATAACCCTGAGCACAATCCACACACAAAACGATACCTCAAATGATCAGAGGACAAGGCTTTTGCAGACTCAACATCAATGAGACAAATCAGTCAAATGTCGGACGCTGAATGTAATAATGTTATGTTCAAATCAGATAGATCTGCAACTAACAGTTACAGTACCTTCATTATCAGCATTCATTTATCAATTATTATTGGTGTTAACTAAATAAATAGTTTACTCCGTTGCATGTCAGAAAACAGTAAAAAAAAAAAAAAAAAGCCCAACACCTTCACCCACAGCCCAAAATAACATCCTCAACTTTCTTGTTTTGTCTGAGCAACAGTCAAAAACCAATACTGAAAACTTATACAGGCGTGAAAAAGAGAAAACCAAAACTGCAAGTGTCCAGATAAGAATCACCTCACTGCAACACACAGGCAGTCTGTCAAACAGAAAACATGCCTGGGTTGCCACAGATCCTTGCCCTTTTTCAGATAATGGTGTTAACACATTCACTGCCATGTTAACCAGGCGTAACACAGGGAGGAATGAAGAGAGTGGGTGGAGGAAACACTGCTCATCTAGTATCAGAAAATAATGTAAGTGGAATGAAGGCAGCGGTAAAGTCTCATCTCGTTGGATTTCTGGTTGAGGTAATATCAAACTTTAATCATTTTTGAAATATCTTTTAGGTTTACATGCCAAATATATTGCAAGGATCTACTCAATCATTTCAGCAATATGCATTAGTCACAACAATCCTAACTAATTCTCTGGTGGGCTTGAGCTGTACAGTTCATGCATGTGGTGACAAAAATATGTTGAAGAGATAGCTAAGGGAATAAATCAAAACTATTAACATTTTCCAGCATTTGACTGTGTCTAAAAGAAGCAAAGTTCAGAGTGATAGTTAATAACCCAGGGGGCACCTCCTACCTCAGAGAGAAGGAGTCAGCCTAGATGAAACAAAGACAGTGAAAAATTGATGGAGAAAAGTGAAGAGCTGCTGCCCACTGGGAGAGAGAAAGCAAAAACAGGTTTTTTTTTTTCAGAGAAAAACAGCCGACAAATGATCAGTGTGAGTACTGAGATGGATACAAACAACCACCTCAGCGATGGCCCCTTGTCTCCTGAGGAGAAAAGCAAAAGGAAGTGAACACCACTGTCAGCAGTGAAGAGGACAGCTGATGGAACAAAGTGGCTGATAAGTGCTCCCAACCATTGTACTGGATTCAAATAATCTGCAAACAGCGCTCTTTTTGGATATATTAACTATAATTTACCACTTCCTGTTGAGAAGGAAAAATAGCAACTCCAACCCCACCACTCAAGCTATTTTTATTTAGCCATTAGAACAACAAAACATTACACAAATAGACAAAATGCAGCAGTGACACATAACAAGGCTCCAACTTAAACCAGAAAAAGCCAGTAAATCACAGATCAAAATTTGACACAAAGGAATACAAAACATGGCAGTAACCCTGCACCAATGGCATCACAAACCGATCTGAAACAACATAAGCTTCAAGGTAGAACTTACATTTAATAAGTCATTTAAATTATAATACTTACTAATGGTAATAATCAAGAAGAAGTATATCATACTTGTCCTGACACAAAGGTAAATCACAGGTTTAATTTACCCATGTGGGCCATTTCCTGATCGGACGAACTCATCGGCTGAGAGTTTAAAGGCGACACTGCCCATATGTCCCCATGTTAATGTGAGTATTTAGATGCATTTATCCAGGTGGGTGCATCATACAGTCTGTGGTGTTCACAAAACTAGAGTCTGTTGTCTGACATTTCTATTAGTTGGAGGATAATATCACTTACATTGCATTGTTATTGGTACAAGTCAAGTGTCTTATTTAAGATAAGATAAGCCTTTATTCATGTCAAGGCACCTTCAAGTATTGTATCATGCATTTTCTGAAGTAAAAATGTATTCTGTATTTATTTATTCATTCTATTTCTGCTATAGTGTTTTATTTCTTTAAGCAAAATCTTCACAAAATAGAAGCTAAATGAATCCTAAGAAAATAACAAACTGTGCTTTCTAAAGACAAGTATGTTTCTTTCTTTGTGAGTTTTATTTTCTTTGCATATACTTCTAATCTGCATTGCTGCTGGAGGCTGAGCAAGTTTGTTTTGCTTGACCTCTGGAGATGTACAACACAAGCGAAAGTAGCCATAGACCAGTAGCCTACACTGTTTATAAGACGGCCTCAGCAGGCTACCAGTATTGAATGCATTAGAGTTATTTCTTCAAGGTAACTTCACTGTGTCAACTTCCAAAGGTGATCAGAACTCAAGGCTTTTTCCTCATTTCAGTGTTGGCGACGTCTCAACAGATGTGGTTTCACAAGTAAATATATATATCTTTCAAATACACATCTACAAAATGCAACTATTGAGTTCAAAAAGTTTGAGGTTTTCATGGTACACACAGAAAAAGTCTGCAATATTAATAAATAAACATTAAATGGAAAAAAACGTGTCCCGTATATACAGAACATCTTCGATCCTAACCTCTGGTACTGACTCTGTGGAGCAAGCACTAATAGAAATACAAGACTTTTGAAATGACTCTGTTTTGGTGTAATTTCGGTCATATTTGCTAAAGCACATTTGAGTTTAAACTGCAGTCCACAGGCTTCAATGAATATGAAGAAGACATATGCAGCAGATTTCTCTTGCATAATACTGGCAGCAGAGGAATAAATGTAGCAAATAGAGCAGAGAAATACCATCCACCACAGCTTGAGTATTCAATCAAGCTTTTCAGAAGTGAACCGAGAGATACTCTGGTGCTAAATGCTGCAGGGACACTACCAACTGCAGTAAGTTATAATGACTTCAAAGGTAATATTCACCTGATGGTTGTTAATGGCAGCAGCTTTTCAGTGACTGCAGGGTGCACAGACTGTCTCTCTTGCAGATAACATGGCCATGAGACTATACCTTCTATCTTATCCCAAAGGATATTGCAGATTTTCTGAGCACAGAAAAAATGAAAATTGCAAAATGGAATTGTCGTCAAAAATTTAACTTCCAGCGTCACTGACTACAATTGTACTCTTGTAACACTAGACTCACAAAGGGTATTTAAAAGAAAGAATCGAAATCTTCATCATAACAACAGATTCATTTAATTTTCAACCTTATAGTCTTCAACCCCAACTGATGCTAACACACTTTAAAGTATTTATCAGGTTTAATGTTCCTTCTGGAGCCACAAGAGGCTTTAACAACTTTTTTTTCACACATGTATTAGTACTTCCCGAGACATTTAAACAGACTTTGATGTTTAAAATCGATGGAGTTCTGCTTTAAGAATTTCAGAAGTCAAAAAACAAACCGCAAGCTTTGGGTCAAAATTGTCCACTTGCCGACAATGTGTCAGCTCTATTTTAGATTCTTCTGTTAAAGTACTTAAAAGTGTGAATTTAGGGCACTGCAAAGCCAACATGAGCACTCTGGGAACACATTAGGCGTAATTTAGGGAACAGCACATTTGACATTTGACTGCTGCCTGTAGCCTGTGTGTTAATGACAGTAATCTGTGAAATTATGGGTGATACCACTCCATCAGAGGCAAAAGACCCTTCTCTAACTAGAAATCTACTTTTTCTTTTTCTTTATTTTTCTAACAATGTCCAATAAAACACTCATATTACTGCTGCATTTCTCTGTTTTGATTATTTTGAACGTCATAAAAGCAGAACGACAATAGCATTTCCTCAATAGTACCGCAGTCTTTTCAGACATTTTCTAAAAGTCCTATTGCTTCGCATAGAGGAGGGAATGATGGAACATAGTATCTCTACAGCCCTTTTATAGTCTACATTTCATTTCAAAGCCCTGAGGGGAAAAAAAGCGGTTCAAAGGGGCTGAGGGCATAATGAGTGACAGTAGTCGCTGCCAGTACGAACAATCCAGGTGTCACTCAAGCAACAACACTCTTTACACAGACTTATTCAGCCCTGACAAATGAACACAGACTGTTTGAAAGTCACTGAGCTGAATAAAGCGGTTAAGTCGTAAGCTTCTTTTTTATCTTTCCCATTTTCTTTAGTTGGCTCACTGAGGTCCCAAACCTCTGCACCTTGGTTAGGTGCCCCCACCCTGTTGTCGCACTCATACTTGAATGGTTCAAAATTGCCTCTTAGATTGCTTTTCAGAAAATCCCTCAAGAGGACACTGGAGCAAATTCATTTAATTTGCATGTCTATCTCAACAAAAGACACAACCAAATGGTCGGAATATTGTGGCCGACATAAGAGTGTGAGTGTGTGTGCGCGCTCTCTATTCTTCTGTATAGGACAACCACATCACAGATATACAAACTGACCAGGTGTTGGAGACAGTTTTATGAATGCAATATGTTGTCTTAATAGAGCACTGCAAGGTGATTTCAAAGTGTTTCCAGGTTGGTTTTTGAATGCAAGAAATACATTTCTATTGCTATTCCAACCGGTTTTCTGTGTATTTCTGAAAATCTGGATATAGTGTGATTCCTGAGGGATTTGGGTTATTGGAATCCGACTGCATCCAGCAGCTAATAAAACCAATGCGTGGTTGTATTTTGTATCTCATTTTGAGGGAGTTAAGGCAAGAGACTACAGCCACAATAGTTGTTATTTACAGGGCTACTCCAGTCCTTTAACATGTTTTCACTGCATCAGCATTGCAAAGTACAGGACAAACCAGTGAGCAAATTTAACAGTGCACAATCACAGACTAATGGCATCAAAGTAGACAGCGTACATCTTTTAAGCATTTGCTCGATCCTCACATCCCAGCTGATTGATAAGATGGCCACTGGCACGAAACAATTTGTCCCATATCTAAAAATAGCCACCCTTCTTACATTGTAATCAAACCCCGCTGCCTGATCTTGATTCAGAGCGACAGTGCAACAGAAGATAAAGTTTAAATCAGATCAATCATATGTAGATGTGACATTTAACACCAACAGTAGATTCCCAGCTGCTGGAGGATGAAAGTCATGTTTGAACGTTTGACAGGCAAACTCCACAGAGCCTCCTGTGGGAAGAATCAGCTCGGAGGGTCGTGACGCAACATACTTGATAAAAGAAGCCCAGCGATTTTGTACATTAATATAATTTATTGTTTAAAAATAAAAATAGCATATCAGCGATAGTGGTTGCCTCACATTTTATTTAAGCTACGTTTTCTCGTCATCAGAAGAAATAATGCCTGCTAAAATAAACACAAGCTTCCACTTCCCTTTTAATTGCATATTCAAGCTGTTGTTTTCATTTTAAAACTCATCACTTTGTTTACATAATATTTAACTCCAAGTGGCTCCTATGATTATAAGACATCAAGAGGAAATTAGAAAAAAGGATTAGGAAGGATAACTGGGATATTTAACAGATGTGACACAAAAAAACAAAATAAATTATAGATTTATTGAGGGGATAAAAAAGAAAAACACAAACACAACTCTTAACTTGTTGGGAGACAGAGCCGTCAGCAATAAGACAGGAAAAAGCACAATAACTATCTTAATAACTACAGTACTTACTCTAGGAAATTAATTTTACTGCTTCTACTGAAACAGACATTTTAGATATGTCTTCATACTTCAACTTCACTGACCAAAAAATAATAAATTGGGTAAATTCTACTGTAAGTGTGGTGTCTTCCAATGTCGTACCACATCTCTATAGGAGCTTATTGATTGTTATCCTATGTGACAAAACTGGGCTTCATGGGAGAAAATAGATATCATTATCATAATTATCATTATCATTATTATCATCATCATCCTCATCATCATCAGCAGCAGCAGCAGTGGCAAACAGAGGACAGAGTTCTTAATAGTGGTGTATAATGTTTATCATTGTGTAGGTCTGTGAATCATATTATCAGTATAATTCTGTTTAGAATCGATATGAATTGTTTACTTAAATGTTAGACATGAATTTCACATTTGAACTGTGTGTGTGCAATTACTTTGTATATTTTACTTGCATTATAATTTATACCACTGTAGCCTATTGGAAAAACTGGACTTCAGTGGGCTCATATGAAGAAGAAATTGGTCAGTGAAAGAAAGATGCCACAGCAGGCGGCAACAAAAAGGTCTTTGTGCAAATGTAAATGAGACAAATATAAACAGGTTGGACATTTACAAAAGTTCCTGTCTGACAGAGACTCATGCAAGATTGTAATTTTGTCAATGGAAATGTAAGACCTTATAAAAGTTGACACTTTGCTAATAAATCAATCTAACCACATGGCTTGATCCCTGCACCTCATTAGTGTCATGAATTACAGCTGAAATAGACAAAAGAAACATGTACAACCTCTGAATACTTGAACACAACTCAAACAGTTCTGCATAAGCATCCTGAGGTCCTTTGAATTTAATTTCAGTTTCACTTCTATATAAAACTGTACCAATGAGAATAAATTATGTTTGAATGCACAGGTTCCTTTCTGTCGTGTGTTTCGAAAGTTATAAACCCACAGAAGTGCAATTAAACCATGATTCCCTTCTAAATGCCCCAGCATATGACCATTATTTCGTCCAGAGCTTAAACCCCATGACCTTTTCTGACCTTTCTGAATGTACGTCACCGTCAGCTAAAAGTCTGCATGTTGAACAGGCCCTGCGGACTCACATCTGTGCACCGCTTCGCATCACTCTCATGTAGACGACACTAATATGAATTGTGAGAGGCAGCGCCTTATGCCACAAAAATGAGGCTTCATTTTCCGTCGTGCTGAGGAAGACTTTATGATCGCCTTACCATGAGTGTCTGTTGCTAAAAAAGGCCATTTCTAAGGAACAAAGGAAAACTTGCTTTATATTCAACCCAGAACCTCTGTGCTGGCAAGAAACTCAGTGCCCTCAAGCGAACAAATGTTCCATCGTCTGTCTTTCACAAACCTTTAGATCTCTGTGAATGTCAGCAATATTATCCTCCTACCCCAGTCCCCAATCCAGTCTGAAGGCCTGGCCACCGCGCTCAAATCAAATCTCAAGATGCCGAGGTGTCTGTGATGCAGCCCACCACTAAAAAGCCGAGGCACCGAAGAAAAACACTGGGGCCGATCGATGGTCTGACTAGGCAAATATCAGGCCCGACCGTGGGGCAGCGACTCAAAGTGTCTGACAGACAGAAATCATTCTGCCATGACAAGCCAGGCATGCTTAATGCTGATGAGCTTGTTTGAAAAGGTCTCACCACTTGGGATATTCGAAGTGTCAGCCATCAACAGCGTGCTTTATTCACTGAACGAAACCCAGAAACTGTGTGTTGTTCTGTCAAACACAAGTCATATTTTAGTTTAAGCATTGTTGAAATTTACACACTAATAAAGCATTTATAGTGAAAGTGAAATTTACAAGACATTTGCCTTAGATATAGAATGTAAATGCTTCTTATAGCTATTGTATTTTAACTCACTCTTCAACTGCTAAAGTGACTTCAGCTGTTTCAGACACTTCAGTGTCCACTGAACTCATTTCAGTTCATCAGCACTTTAACTCCCTTTGATGCTTACATTTCAACTTCGACTGACACTTGAACTACTTTCAGTGTTTCAACTTCAAGTGACGTTTCAATTCTCTGTCTTGCTTACAATTACTTGATGCTTCATCTGACATTTCAACTCCTTATATTGCCTTAGCAGTTATTCTCATATAAAGCTGTTTTCATGCTCAACATATTAAGACATTTTGGTTGGTTCAAATGTTTTGACAAAAACTACACATTTGAAAATTTAGCCTTTTCTACCATTTATATAGTTTGATTGAATCTTTTTATTGTAATATAAAAAATGAAATGTGGTTCAGGTAATAACTGTGTCTGTTTTAAAAGCTGTAGCAACTTCAAAATGGACGGTTGTTTCAGTCTGTTTGAAGGCTGGGAAAGGCCTGGATTTACTTGACAATAATGGTTGTAACTCTTTGAGTGTTGCTATGTGGATGTACTCAGTAATATTTTTAGGATTCAATTCTCAGCCCTCTTAGGGCTTCATACAAGTCCAGGTTATCTGTGTAAAGATCCATTCTGTGTGAACACTGTGATGCAAGTGAACAAATCTCCAGGAGGTAACATGGTGCTGGATATTGCAAGAAGTAAGAAATGAATTTCACTGTGAATCTTCCCAACAAAATTGACTCAAGCATTGCAGAGTGTAGTCTGAGACCACGGGGGGGATAACATCATCCCCGCTGAACTGATAATCAAGGTCGACAGCTGCACTTAAATAACTACATGGCTGTCTTAAAATAAAATACCACAGTGTAATATCACTTTGTGAATGTACTGTAGAGGTCTGTCAGAAAAGAAAGAGCAAGCAGCTGCAAACTGCACCTTCACTCAGCAATTGTCCATCTCGAGTTACACCGGCAGACATGTTGCTTACATTTTCAATGAAAGGGATTTCCTGGGCCTCTAAATATAACAAAATTGATCTTGAATCAAACATCTAACTGTGTTTCATGGCTAAATTTGCTGTCTTAAAATGTGAAAGTTGAGAACCATGAACTCATTTCTGTGGCCCAAGGCCATAGTATCCACTCAATTACATGAAAATAAATTCACATTTTAGAGGCATCCTACCGACAAGCAGACTTGTATATAACCTTAGTCTGTCTTCTTCCACAACAGATCAATATGGACACTAGAGTTTATGAGTAGGATTTTTTTTTAGTCATTGCATATCAATAATAGCTGGAGGGGCAATAATGGATGTGGACAGAAAGCCTCCCACACTGGCTACATCAATTAATACATTACTGTTCAGCCTCAGTTTATATGGAGTTCTAGCTAAAACTAAAGTCCAATACAACAACCTGCAGCAAGCTTCCTTCATTGAGTTTATAAAAGTTTATTAAAGTTCAGTTGTGTTGACGCTGTTGTAGAGAGATGTGGATTAGACGTCACAGTGCCGTTGAATTGTGCTGAGAGATGTTTCTAATTCATTGTCTATCGGAATTATATCAAGAGAGATGCTGTAGTTTCTAAATGTTGGAAACTACAGCTTCCAAAATGGCCATGATGTTGAATCAACACCTCTCTGAAACAGTTTCAACAACATTGTGATTTGCATGAAAGCGCAATTTTTTTCAGGACCGTTGTGTTAAACTGCATTACTATTTAATTATGTGTACCTAGTAAACAGGCAGCTGAATAAGTGCAGAAATCCTACTCTGTATAATTTCCATCTATGTATCCAAAGTAGAGAAAGTAACCAGCGTGTCAAACTTTAGCTATTACTATTTTAGTTTTTGATTTGTGTATCTACTTATGTTACTGATGTTGTGTGAGGTATCATTATTATGAAATGCAACAGTGCTTCCTATTACATGGAGCTACAGCCAGTAAGTGTTGAGACAGTGCAATAAATTACAGGTAGCAAGTGTAGAATGAAAGATCAGAAGAAGATTTCATACTGCTGGTGAACGAAACCGATGTCCAGTTTGATGACTGTGTATAAGCTGACCTTTCAGACAGGCTAAGTGCCACTGGAGCGGAGCCAGATTTAAACAGCGTCCAAGCAGATGGTAGCGGCAGCCAGACAGGACACGCAAACACATTCCTCCAGCAGAAGCAGAGTGATTGAGACAACCTGTGGTGCTGCCACCTGTTTTAGCACGACACATAATTAAACCCCGTCCACAAAACTCTCTTCTCGTCACAATGACTCACTTTCCCAGCATCCCTCGAGCACTCGGTGAGATCATTTATCATAAAGTGCTAAAAGCAGCTCAAATTGTTCTCTTTCTTTATTCTCTTTTGTCTTCCAAGTTGACTCCACGTCTCCACCTCCTTTCCAACCATAAATCTCTTCCTGCTGTACCACCTAACACACGCCTCCCTATCCTTCAGGGGATGCCACAAAGAGGGTGTGAGGAAGTGTAACGAAACGATCTGATGTGCTCAGCTTTTCACAAATTTTAACTTCGTGCTGCCTGAGAACACTCAGTATGAGTCAGATGTGCATGTGACGATCGTGGGGTTAGATATCGATTATTTACTTGCAACCGCTTGACGTATGCCCACCTTAGAGCTGGCAGTGATTCATTCTCTCTCTCACACACACACACATTCCTGTTTTCGTACCACTGAAATAAGCACACAGGCAGTGGCTCACAATGACTATTTGTTGCATCTAGCTCCATTTTCAATATGAAGCATCATTCAGAAATCATGTAAAGATCTTATGGTCATGAGTCAAAGTAGAAAACACTGAAAGCCCACCATCTATATCCATACGCTGCGTTCTTTAAAGATTTAAATGGCGCTTTGTGTGCTGACTCAATGTGCAGCCAAGACACTTTGTGAGAACACTGAGGCCCATGGGACAAGTATGCGCTTGAGGCTGATGCTGAATGTGTGAAGATACAGTTTGCTTTACTGTGGCGCGCAGGGATTAATTCTGTTCCACAAACATTGGGATTACAAAGGAATTAAGGCACTTTTTGTGTACATACCTGGACTTAAACGCACATCAAACATCTGCACATGCAAGAGTTATGTATACAGTGTGTTCATGTAAGAGGATACTTTGTTTCCTATTATCATTAGTGTCATTATGAAATCACGTTTTCTGGGATGGAGCATTTGCCTTTCTTACCATTTGAATAAAAAATAATGGGTTACTTCAAAAAGATCTTACTGATTTATTAGTAAATTACTTTCAAGATCATATGTAGTGACATACAAAATTCAAATGATTGAATGATTGAAAGGTGTTAATACCTTGATGTAGTCCATCATCCGTGGGTAAACTCTCATCACCCCGAGAAGGATGGACAAAAACGTCCTGTAGGGGAACGAGGTAGTGACCGCATGTGTGACTTCGGGAAAGCAGAACACATTAAAGTCTGATGCCTCATAGCTCTTTACAAGCTCCTCGTCGGCCCTGCTCTCTCCCTCGCTCAGAATACTGCCCACGGCGTAGCGGCATTGAGGTTTCGGCACCTAGAAACAAGCATCAAATGGACAAATAAAGATTGATAAGAGAGAGCATATAAACAAGATAGACTGATGGATGGTTCAGATAGAGCAGATAGAAAAGACAGAACGATAAATACATCAGACAGAAAAGATAGATAAACAAAAAAAAATGCTCACACTTGGTAGTCCTGCCAGCATTTGACCTTTCCCTTTTTTCCTCATTATAGAGATTCCAAATGCCATAATTATATAGAGCCTCCAATATGACAACAGCAGCACTGCCAGACAGATTAATGGTCTCAAGCAGAAAACGCTATCTGGCCATTTCAGAACAATTCCTAATGTTTGCTGGTGTTTTTGTGCAGGAACTGATTGCACAAAAACACTACTTTGTGCATCCACATGTCAGTCAATCTCCCTGGAAAAAAAGGGGGAAAAACTCAGAAATGCCACCAACCATCAACATTTGTGCCAGTCTCTCACAACTGACTTTGTAATGTAGGGCAACAAAAATAACGCACAAATACAATGGGATGTTTGTAAAAAGAGATATCTACTCTGATGTCAGCCAGGTGCCAGATTTAAAGAGAAAATATGCTCATCAGCCAGAGCTCTAATTGGAGCATTTGGCAGTGAAGCAATTATTGCTGCTTCCTCCAGTCTGAGTACCCCGCTGCCCATTAAAACTGAGGAAAAGGGAGACACTCTTTACAAATGAATACTCCTGGGACATCCAAGACTTCCTCCCCACTGTGCTGAGCTGAGCACCACTGAAGGCTCATGTAATAAATAAGCTGGAAAGGTCCAATTTGTTCATAAACCCATCAATGCTACGCTTCAAGCACAGCCAGTGTGTCTGAGAATGCCTATTTTCTCCTCTATTCCTCAACACGCAAGGCCAGGCATGGGTAGAAGGGCGATGTTCACCATGCAATGTAGACTTGGTTAGGTTTTCACACAATGGCACATTCAAAGTTTCAAACAAACAGAAATACTGTGAGAAGTCATTTTTGACCTCACGGTTGTTTTGTATTGTTGTGGCACAAAAGCCTTAAGAATAGGCCAGATTGATCGAGGCTATTGCAACAACACTTAATAAACTTTGCCCTTTTTTGAGTCTAGATGAGTTAGGAATGATGCTCACTGGAAATGAACAAAGTCAGTTGCAAAAGAAAAGGCATTCTGTTTGCTTTTTTCCTCAATTTTATATCTTTTTGTATTTGCACAGTTGGTCAGACAATCAAGATGTCATAATGTTAACAAGGACTGTTGGAAAGTGTAACAATTTTTTAGTACATTTTATTGATTCACTGAATTCAAGTAATTGTTAGCGGCAGCCCTGTTTATGGGTTTTAGGGAAAGGATCTCACATTATTCATCTTTGTAATAAGGCAAACAATAACCTATAGGCTAGATGTGCCGATTTTTTCTACGTGCTGTCCAGCCCCAGGTATAAAGAGGTAGAAAAGTTGTGGGGAAATAAACACAAGTTGCCAAGCCTGTTTTAGGTGCATTGTTTTGTCTTCCCATTTTTTAATGCATGAAGAGAAGCAGCTCTGTAGAAACACCTTTAGTATAAGTTAAAGCTTGTTGGATGCTTGGTTTCCTGCCATGTGTTTGCACTGTTGTCAAGCATTATGCAACGAACATGGGGTGTATACAACTCCTGGTTGTTCACATGACATTTTACTGATGACAGGTAAAATCGTAAAACCTTGTTTGTCCAGTACCATAATGCTTTGGATGCTCAGAGGAGATTATGAAGGGCTGATTCAATAAAGCTTCACAGAACAACAGATAATCTCCATCAATCGTCCACAATCCCTATATAAACATCCACTCACCATTCAAATCAATACTAGTGACTGTCACTACAGTCGAGAGAAAGTTGAATGTGTCAAAAACTTTTAATACAAAACATATTGAGCTTAAATATCCAGTTAATGGCTTGACTGATCTTATTATAAGAACCACAAGTACAATTGGGAAACTTTCGACATGAGGATATTTTTTGACACTTCGGATGTTTCGGGGGCTCACAGTGGGACGCCTGAGCCGAACGGATTTATTAATCATCACAGGGCTCCATGTAGGGAGTCCAGAACAAAGTAAAGGGTGCCAAAAGCACAAGCCTCTGTCCACAATCTTTGTTTTGCCTCTCTGCACTCATCAAGACACAAGTGTGCTGTCTTTTGATGTTTCTTCGACGCACTGACAGCTCATCTGAAGCAAAAAGTTTCCGAATTTCTACTGAAGGAACCACGTCTCTGTGTCTCTGCTGTGCGTCTGCTGAATTGACTCTGGCAAGGCAACAGGGTAAGAAAGGCAAACTATCTTCACCAGCATACAAAGTATTTTCCACTCGCACTCAGATTGACTGAGCCTTGAATTTTAAATGTTTTGCTATGACTTTCTGAAAGGGCAAGTTTTAGAGAGATTTTCGACTATTTCATCATTCACCACAAAGACGAGCATTCGGACTGATACCCATTTCCTGTCCGGCCCCCCTCCCGCGACGGCTGTGCCCACAGCTTTCATCACGCTGTGACCTAAACATGGGCAGACATATGTGTCATCTCCCCACTGCTCCACTTGTCATCCAGCTTCTTATTTAGACAATCTGCGTTTCAAGGACTGCAAACCCTGACCCCTATCGCTTACTCCGAATATCAAGTTTGACAGAGAACTGCATGGTCCGCCTCCCCTAACCTCCCTCTTGGATATGGAGGGGGTAGAGAGCTGCAGGGTAGAGGTGAAGTGGGCACACTGGGTCAGAACCCCCCCTCTGGCTTTGAAACTGTGAAGAGGCTGCTGGTGGAGAAGGGTTTGGTGAGTGGGGCCCAGTATGTGCGTTACAGCCCCTTTGAAGGACCAGGCCGAGCAGCTCCAGCCCTGTATCCATGGCAACCATCTCAGGACCAACTTCAGTCCTTATTGAGGTCTTTTGTTTCTCCAGAGGAAGTGATTAAAGAAGGTAAAAGTGAGAAAAGCGAGAACAGAGGATGAGACTAGCCTTACTGATACTCATCCCGCGCTTTGGAAAATCGTTCTCACTGCAAATATCAATGGACAGCGTCTAACTACTTAGACACCAGATACTGGTCTTCCCAGCTGAGAGTACTCTCTGAGGCCCCTGACGCCAGGACCGAATGGCATCCCAAGGCTCGGACGCTAATGAGCTGAGATCATTATGCCAATTATTTTAAGTTAGATCAGGACTTGGCTGTGACTGCGCAGTGGAACCAGGACCCACTGCTAGCCTAATTGCCGGCTTGGGGAGAAAAAAAAAAAGGAAGATGAGCACAACAAAAAGGGTTTTGAAGCAAAGCTGGGCAGAGTCCACCACTGAACTCTGGTTACATTCCATCAGGTTGTTGTGCATCAGGCAGTGGCAAGTTTAAACTGTGCCACTTAAGTCAATACTGTTGAAAGCCAGTTCTGTAAAATGGTACATAGCCATATATTTTAGAGACAGAGGATAATTGCAAATATTAGAGTTGAGTGAAAGATGCAACTTTACGCTCAGTTATTACTCAGTAGCTCAATATTGATAGTTTGACTTTTTCCATTGGCACTTTAATACATATTCTTCTAAAATGAGGGTTTGTAACATGGGAGGAGTCACTAATAATGGCCAAAGAAAGACACTGATTGATCATTTCAACCAGCTACTGCTGCTAATCCATAACTTTGTTCTACATGTGCGCACATATATTTACACTCAATCACTCCAGTTGCCAGTTCATTAAGTCTGCCTTTTTAAAGCTAATGTCAAAAAACCAGACCTGCAATAAATCCTAACTTCATGAAGGTTGTAATGGCTTTTTTGTATTCCCTTATACTTACTATACTATACAACTGTTTCTATTATGTATATAGAAGCTAGTTTTGTCTGTATTAATAAAGAGATGTAATAAAAGTATAAACCAAGTATAAGCAAATCAGTCTCACATTAACATGGTATATTACAGAGTAACAAAATATGTTACATAATGATGTGGTAAGGGATAGTTAGTTATGGAAGATATAGTGAATTAGTTCATCTTATGATTATGATATGACAATATTCAAGATATTTTGATCATATCTAATCTCATCTATGTCCCAGTCAAAGTGCCTGTATGTCCTGTAGCAGTAGTTTGTTCTGTGTATGACAGACAGTTACATGCAATATTCAACATTCAATATTAGCCCATGCTTTAGCAGATGCATGTTTCTGAAGATCAAATATGTCAGGACTGTTTTCCACCCTTGTTACCCGAAGCCCCAGACCCTCCACAGTGCACCAACTCTACCACTTAACCATTTCAAGGTGATTCTCCTTGTTCTTGTTCTGTTTGGGCCTACTGAAAAAACAACTCTTGCTGGACTCGCTTTAAAAAGTGGGAACCAGCACCACATGCTTTAGGAGATCCCAGAGAGCGTGCAGGATTAGGTATCAGGACAACAGAGCCAGCAGATATTATTTCCTGCTGCTTATAGACATTGAGATTTTGGGATGGATGAGTTCACACAGGGAACAGTTGGGAATGTACAAAAACATCTCACGGACAGAACCAACTAACTAATTGTGTTTTTAGCAGCGCTGGTGTGGCAGTAAAGAAGTCCACAACAGCTTCAGTCACATTCACATTCAAGTGTTGCAAGCTTCCCCATTTTGACTCTTGACCTTTATGGAAATCCAAACTTTATGTTATGGAATAATGTGAAAATGCATTTTTCATCAATATAACTTCCACTATAACAGTTTTATTCCATAACTTTCAAAGTACCGAGTTTTCTCTGTGACACATTATACGACCACAGCTTAGCTCCTCGCAGCAATACCAACATAATCTTGACACAACTAGCTGCTGCTGTGAAAACCCTGAGCTAATTAGGCCTGCAACTAATGATTATTTTCCATTATTCAATATCATGCTGATTAGTTTTACTATTAATCAATTAATCGTTTAAAATGCAAAAAAAATAAGAAAAAAAATCATCACAGTTTCCCAGAGCCTACATTTATTTATTTATATTTATTATCATAAAAGACAAAAAACAGCAAATCCTTACATTTAAGATGCTGGAACCAGCATATGTTTGACATTATTGCCTGAAAAATGAAACGGTTAATCAATTTGAACCAGCCTGGAAAAGTGCTTGATTAATTGATCAATTGATTGACTCTGCACAGCTGTAGATACTCTCCCTAAAAGCTAATTTGCATTGTGGCCATCCAACATGCAACACATCACAAAACATAACAAACTACACTAATCTGCTCTCTTCTACACTGAATGAATGCTGTACACTGTGTGTGTGTTGTATTCATTGTTGTGTAATTGTGTGTGATGTGATCAGATGAATTGATGTAATGTGATGTGCTTTATTGCATTGGCAGAGACCAAAGGTGATTTTTCGGCCTTGGCTGGAAAATAAAGTTGTATTATATTCTAAATGAAGACCTCAGTGTAACACACATATACAAAACACATCATAAAATAAGCTGACTCTAGAGAAGACCATTACTGATTAACATATTGTAAAACCTTGGAAGACCATCTGACAGTTAGACTCAATTGATCTCATTCAAACAGTGAAATCAGCAGAATCAGATTCAGGAGTTTATATCAATGATGTACTGTGAAAATAAGAATAATTTGTTGATTTATTGTGATACAAACTGACCATAGTGCATTGCTTTAATTTAAATGTTTGCATTTATTGAAATATAATTCTTTATTTCATGAAGTATTGTTAAATCTGAACATCCCTCTGTACCTTAAGTTAAGCTCTGGCTTGGGATGACATCTAAAAAAACACCACACCCTGTCCAGATGTGCAAAAATATTTCTTAAGGGAAAACATAAACATGTCTGTCAGTGCCAAAAGTCTCAGGTGCCAAAATACAGAGAAAACCAGGAAGAGGAGAGAATGTGACGAGTATATGTGACACCACTGAATTGATCATTCACTGTTTAAAGAAACATTTAACTGAATAAATGAAATTATTTAAAGCAGCAAGCGTGTGACCGCTTCACTCATGTAAAGAGAATGACATCATCGCCATCTAGCGGCCGACTATATAAATACATTTGCACAGTAAAATCTGCCTGATATGTTCGTATTCTGCAAAATACTCATTCAATTCTTATTCAAAAATCACATTCTCGTAAGAGTGTTAAGCAATGGATTACCTTTGTAGGGTCATCATAAAACACACCGATACACGGGAACTTTGGGCCAATTTTCCTAGCCTCCTGGAAAAGTGGTCCACAGTTGCTGTAGGGTCCTTTTCTGAACTTGTAGGCGATGGTGACCTTCTTTATGGGAGGGAAGCCGGTTTGTACTTCTATAGTTGACAGCAGACCCGAGTACAACACATAAGCAGCTAATATCACTGCTACAAGACCCAACAAGAGGCTAATGAGCACCTGCCAGTCTGACATGTTGTCTCCGTTCAGTGACCTTCTTCTGGACACTTCACAGACAATGC
Source organism: Centropyge bicolor (assembly GCA_037975185.1). Lineage (NCBI taxonomy): Eukaryota > Metazoa > Chordata > Actinopteri > Pomacanthidae > Centropyge > Centropyge bicolor. The sequence continues at coordinate 7,600,203 of JBBMOC010000012.1, read as the reverse complement.
CCTGCTGTTTTCACTTGGCTTTCGTCCTGACGTGAACTTTGTGTGTGATAAATGAATAGGAAGCCGCCAAAGACCGCACACTGCACTTACTTCCTGGATTGTACCATTTATGTCCAACGAAGGGGTGACGTTGTTCTACTTAAACTTTTGAACTCCGTAAAAAGAAAACACGACAACATCAAACATGCTTTTTTAGAGCTCACAATTACTTCTAGGGTATGTGTGTATAGTCAGTATTTGCATAGTTGTTTGATAAAAGTAAAAAAGTAAATAAATATGACATTTTTGCACCAGGTACACTCAATTAATGTGATGCCACTTTTTTTTTTTACTGTTAATCGCATATTTTGAATGGAAGTTAAAGTCAGTGAACTAGACACGACAATTAAGAGACTTCAATGTGTATGATGATCAAAAACAAGTGTTATAGGCCATTATGAAACACTGAATCTGTTTTACCATATTTGGACAATAATAAATATTAAACTGTGCAATGCATAATGGTATTTCCTTGAAAAGTCTCAAGTGTCAGAATACAGAGAAAACCAGGAAGGAGAGAGAATATTAAGAGTATATATAATGTCATTGAAGTGATTATTTACTGTTAAAAGAAACATTTTAACTGCATTAATGAAAAAGCAGCAAGTGTATCACTTGTTTAAAGAGAATCGCCATCTAGCGGCCGACTCTATAAACAAGTTTGCACAGTAAAATCTGACTGACATTTAAGCAAAAATATTCTGCAAAATACTAAAAACACAGGTATCACCTTTTGCACCAGGTAGGCTACATTAATGTGATACCACTTTTTAATCACTTATTGTGAATGGAGGTTCAGTCAGTGAACAAGACACAACAGTTCAGATGCATTAATGTTTATGATGATCAAAAACAAGTATGATTGATCATATTTGGACAATAATTAAATATTATATAAATATTATATAAACTGTGAAATGCATGATGGTACTTCCTCAAAATGGCAAAAAAAAAAAAAAAAAAAATCACTAGAAAATAAGTGAGGCTACTTCCTCATGAGGTGCGTTCAGGGTGCATTACATGTTTGTCCCGCCCCATAAATGAAATAAGGGCTGGACTTCAGTCTGACTCGATGACATTGAACTGCTTGAATAAGAGCGTATTTTCTGTTTCACAAGTGTGTCGACCTTTGTGAGAATGGCAGGGACTGTGAAGAGGTTTTACGACCTGACAGCTAAGCTCCTGTCTGGAGAGACGCTGAGTTTCTCCGCGCTGCGGGGGAAAGTTGTCCTCATTGAGAATGTGGCGTCTCTCTGAGGAACAACAACCAGGGACTACAGTCAGATGAACGAGCTCCACAGTCGGTACTCCGACAAGGGCCTCGTTATCCTGGGTGTGCCCTGCAATCAGTTTGGACATCAGGTACATGACAGACTCTGTTTTCCCATGGCAGCATGATATTATTATTATTAGTAGCCTATTAGTAGAATATAATCTGATAAGTGCAGGATTGTGAAACAGTGAGCTTCTTGATCATCAGACTGTAAAAATAGCAGTATATTGTGTGTTCTTTTAAATGTCATAAATTCTTTGTAAATATTATCATCAAGAAATTTTGAGTTTGAGGGTTGTCTGTGTTCTACATGTCTGTTTTGAGACTTTGGTGTTAGGCCACAGTGTGTAAGTCGCATCCAGATGTTGCAAAGTAATATATGCAAAATGCACTTTGAGTATCTAAACTAAAAGCACTCATAAGTAGCAGAACAACGCCTTTCAAAGTATTTTACTAATGTGTTAATGAAAAAGTAGCATTATACTGTTGTCCTTAATGGATTTATATTTAATTTAACTTTACTTTCTATACGACTCATGTTTTATAATTTGATAAGGTTTTGAATGTAAAAAAAAAAAAAAGCTCAACTGCAGTTGTCAGATAAATGTAGGGAGTAAAATGTACCATATGTTCCACTGAAGTAGAAGCATAAATAATATAAAATGGAAATACTTCAATGAACCACAAGCACCTCCAAATTACAGTGACACAGTAAATAAGACATTTACAACTGGTCTCATTTTGTGAGTGATGATGTAATGATGTCATCTATAATGTATTTAAAGTTTTTGTCATTTTTAATAACAGGAGAACTGCAAGAATGATGAAATCCTGGCATCTCTGAAGTACGTCCGTCCTGGAAATGGCTTTGAGCCAAAGTTCCAGCTCCTGGAGAAAGTGGAGGTGAATGGAAAGGATGCCCATCCCTTGTTTGTTTATCTGAAGGAAAAGATTCCCTTCCCCTGCGACGATGCCATGGCTCTCATGACTGATCCAAAGTTTATCATTTGGAGTCCTGTCAGGAGGAACGACGTCTCCTGGAACTTTGAGAAGTTCCTGGTTAGTCCCGATGGCGAGCCCTACAAGCGATACAGCAGAAATTACCTTACCACTGACATTGAGGCAGATATTAAAGAGCTACTTAAAAAGGTCAAGTAAAGTACCCACAACATGCTCTGGGTGGCTGTTAAGGATATCAGCTATGACCAGCCTGGCCAAAAAGATTTATCAGTGTACATCTGTTTGGGTACTCGACCATGTTTTTCCACCTTCGCAGTTTAACAGTCATAAGTTTGTGATATTTCCACATACACTCTGGTTGTTCAGCCTATTTACTCAATGAAGATACTCCTTGAAACCTTTTGTGAGGGGAGTTTCTGATGAAGCCGTAAAAAACTGATTCTGCCACTGTGTATAACTAATATTACAAATATATTCACTGGTAGACATAAGGAGAAGAAATAAACATTTAATACCATATGTAAGGTCCAAGTGTCATTTGTGTGCAATGCATACACAAACATTTTCACACACACAATTCCTTCAAGTTGTTTTGTATCACTGGTAGCTGTTCTACATGAACCCAGAATGCTTTCAATTAGCTGCCTGAATAGCAGGGATGGGAAGCAAAAAAGTACACAAGTTCCCAAAATGTACTGTAGTACAATATTAAGATCCTTGTACGTTACTTGAGTATTTCCAATTCCAATTCTGAGGCAAATATTGTACTTTTTACTCCACTACATTTATTTGAATACTTAAGTTACTAGTTCCTGTGCACATCCAAGATTAAAAATACACAACATAATCAACTGATTAACAAAATATGATGTATTATTTTAGGTTAAGATAAGATAAGGGAGGAAATTCACAAGCTGGCAGTGTATAATGTAGATAAAATTAAATTTGCCTTTACCAGCTGCAACATTAAATAATTTGTATGAAAGATTATTTATGACTATGAATCATTGAGTGACACTTGTCGGCGCTGTTCTCCTGGATGAACACCAGGAGGCATTCTCGATTGAACGCGAGCGAGCTGCGATTTCCAACATGGCCGGTCAGGAAGATCCAGTGCAGAGAGAGATTCACCAGGACTGGGCGAATCGAGAGTACATAGAAGTAATTACGAGCAGCATCAAAAAAATCGCCGACTTTCTTAACTCATTCGGTAAGCTTTCATAAACAAATTTTACGGATAACATCACCGCTAATGTGGATATCTGGTGTAGATGGCGAGATCCTGTTAGCTAGTACTGCTAGCTTGTCCTGCTAGCATCGATGTTGATGTTTTCAATGGCCACTCCCAGTTAGCAATTAGCTTTATCGTTAGCTGTGAGCTCGTCTCTGTTTCATCGCAGGAGTAACATGACAGCTTGGCTTTGAGTTACCTTAAGATTTTGTTTCTCTTGTTAATTAATGCTATGAGTATAACAATTGTCCAATATTTGTTTTAAAATACTGCTGGATTCAAGTGTTTTAGACAGCTAATGGTTGTTGGGACATCGACAGTCAAACGCTAAGCTGCTCGGCTGTCATTAACTTTATACCAGCAACAGATCATATGATGAAATGTGATGAGTGTTGATGTTAACATGCTAAATACAATCTGTCCTCTTCAGATATGTCGTGTCGATCTCGCTTGGCGACTCTGAATGAGAAGCTGACAGCGCTGGAGAGGAGGATTGAATATATTGAGGCCAGAGTAAGTATACTGCATTGTCATTTACACAATGCACTGGTTGTTTTGTCCGCAAACAGTGTTGTGCAATTTACTAAAAATAAGTAATTAGTTACAGTTGCTACTGACATCTTTGAAAAGCAATTGAATTACTTTACCAATTACTGCATAAAAAATCAAGACGATGTTATGTTTAAATGCCTCAATTCTCTTATTATTGCACGCCCAGCTGTATTACTTTACTTCCCCATTATCACTGTATCTCAAATCTACATTTATATTGTCTGGTTACACAGAATGATTTGGTAGAAGATCCATACTATGCTGGATGAATATGTTAGTAAAGGTTTTTTACAGTAGTTAGTAACTAATTATATTTGACGAATTCCTCTTCACTTTATATTGGAAACATTACAATCACTGTGATTTAAGCAAGCTCACATTGTCTGCACTGTCTTGCACCATTGTGACATCAAGTGACATTAGACCATAAACCAGCTGTCCACTATTTTCACATATGAAAAAGTAACCAATTTAGCCTGTAGTCAATTTCGGTTTCAGTAATAGTAATTGCATTTATTGTTTTAAAAAAGTAATTGGTTATATTTCCAGTTAACACGTAAAGTAATAAATAACAGTTTCTCCCAACAATATTTCATAAATGTGTATCTCATTACAGGTGACAAAAGGAGAGACCCTGACCTAGAACTCATCATGGAGATTCATAGCATCCTTGACCTACCTGTCCATCCCCCACCCTGAATTTTTGGAAAAATGTGTGATGGATTCCACCCTCCTTTTTTGGACCATGTGGACCATTTTTATATTATATGGCTGAGTTTTGTGTTGTTTTATCTCATGATGCATTTGTATAGAAGATAAGGGTTGGTCTTGGGTGTCAGTGACTCAAGCATCATCAATGTTACGAAACAAAACTAACCTCCATAAGTATTGGTTTGGAAACATATTGTGGAGCTCAATTATGGATCTGGTGCCAGCACAACTTGTTGACCATCTGTGTCGTACACTGTGTCATTACCACATCAGAGATTTATGAAAGGGGAACATTCTTGTGTGCCAAGTTGAACAAGTAATTGTGTAGTCATCTTTACTAAGGACCTGCTTGTACAGTGAACTGTTTGGTGATGTTTCAGGATTTAAATACTGTAATAAATGATAAACAAGGAATTTGTTTGATATTATAGCTTATGTTGGTCTGATTCAGTGTTGTCTAACAGTAATATTGAATCAAGGAGTCCAGTTGTCAGTGTCTCTCAATATACTCAAACAGCTTAGATAAGTATATGGGAAGATATAAATAGAGGCAAACAGAGAAACACAAAAATGTAAAGGAGCTATTATACACAGGTAAATGCTGAACAGTATACAGTATATTGTACATTTCAAATTGTTTATGTGTAGACAGCATTTTTGTATACATAGTACAAGAGCCCACAGCATTGGCATGAATGCTGGAATATACATTCAATATTGTAATTAATATATGAGCGTTATATATAGATATTGATGTGCATATTGTATATTGATTGATGACCATATGTACAGTACATGTAGTCTGTCTACATTTAGTATGGCAATAGATGAACATGTACAAGTTATATCAGTTTGCATTTTACACTATAAAAGTGTTTAGTACACTAAGAATATCAGGCCAGATTACAGGTGACAGCATTTCTCTTTTAAAATCATTCACTCCATGTGAATATACTCCTCATTTCGCTCTGTGTGTTTCGCATAGACAGGTTGAAATATATTTCATATCCTGCAAGTTATTACTATATTACACCATTCCAATAATATGAACCTAAATGGCTATGATGTGGATCATTTTGTTTAGAAAATATCAGAATTAATGAGAGGAAAAGTAATTCCCAACGGTTAGTATGATTTTGGGACCAGGTTGAAGACTATAAACAGGAATTAAATTGCCCCTCAAAATTACACTATCAAAATAAACTTAACAGTTATGTAGGTTATGTTTCGTTGGCAGTTTGCTGTGCACTGCAACGTTCTAAACGTCTAATGTCATATTAACAAAATAATTCTAACATTTAAAGCCCTAAATAATTACAATGCATTTGCACAAATTGCAAACTGTAAGAAAAGATAATATGTAATCATTAAAATGGCGGAAATATACGAGATGTATTTTGCCCTTAATGTAGCCTGTCAGGCAGCACTTCAGACCCTACTTGTGGAGTTATTATCAAATAGCTTTTTAACATTAGCTAGCTGAGCTCAGCCGTAGTCGTGACTCACATCTTAATCGAGCGAAACATAATCCATTGTCAATACCTTTGAGGGACAACAAAATAGACAGAGGGGACTGAGTGTTGCCTGTGAGGCAAGTTCGGGGCAAATATTATTACCCATAATGCACCGGCTTATCCACCAGTGCATCTTGGGACGAAGAAGGTGCCGTTGAACACTCTTAGTGTTGTAAAAAGTCCTTGGACGTGAGATGAGTTTTCTTGCACACAATTTTTCAAATATATTTTTGAAAAACTTCTAGTAGCAAACATTGATTTTAACAAGTACCCAGGTGAGTTATTGTACATTAAGACCGGAAACAGTATTACAGCGTCGCTTTGGCGTAGTTTGTCAACCATCGTCTGTTTGCTAACGTTAGTCCGGCTCCATGTTGTGGTTTACAAGCATCTTGTTGTGCCCATTGTAACTGAAATAATGTGTCCGATGGGGACAGCTGTGTGTTTGAGCATGTTAACGAACTGAAAATGAAACAGTGATTTTGTAAAATAGATTCTCTCGACATGTTTTCTTTCTAGAGGCCGTGCGGTGCAGCAGAGAAATGGGAGCAGATAAACGGTGAGTAACGTTATGAGCTAGCGCGCCGCTCGCCATGCTAGGTGTGGCTAACTATTACGGCAGTGTTGTATTAATCTAAGGTCAAATATCTGTTAAGAACTTCATGCTAACGCTACATTGAATGGATCTGAACTGCCAGGAACATTAAAATTAGTCCTTAGTACATACTCTCCAGGTGACTCTAGTGTTTTCGTCGTTAGGGTCATTTCAGGATATATGACGTCCATATCAAATTTGATAAACAATCGCTTGAATCTGTGAGAAATTTGCACAATGTCTTCATAATGCTCTATATATGCCGAACATGCGCGATTTACCAGGAAAATATTTTGTTTTACCACCGTCTTACTTTGAACAAGGATGATACGACATAAAATCGTTATTGTATGCGATAGAATTACAGTACCTTAACTTAGAGAAAATACATTTTAGCTATGAATCTAAAATACATTTTGGTGTATGTTTTGGCTTTTCTAACTCAATCATTGATGCCCAATTTGAAAGAGCCTTACCATAATGTGACATAGGTAAAATGTAATTGCTGGAATATATATATTAAAGTACCAAAACAAGCGCACCTTTGTATTGTAGTGCTCTCCAGTTCGAGAGAAAGTTGCATGCAAGGCTTGAAGTGCCATTTATTCCGCCCACCCCCTCATCATAAAACAGATGATGCAGAAAAACACATCGGCCTGTACTTGATCATATATATTACTGCAGCAAGTTCTTACATCATACTTTATTTTTAAACCTTGACATCTGACATACAGAAATATTATAGAGCATTTTAGGCTGTAAAATTGCTGTGAGGCTAAATCTGAACTTATATTTTGCTCATATGAGCTCAGCTTGTTACTTCAACAGCATTGCCTTTTTAGTGTGTGTTGGCATCATGAAGATGACTCTGCTGTATAAAGCAAATAAAAAATAATTCATAAATTCCTTAAGCTCATGCCCGTCTGTGTGTGCAAAATGCAGCTCTGTCAGTTGACTTTAAAAATGCTTACCGCACAACTGTGAAGTTGCTGCCACCAGTCTTTTCTAAAGCAGCCCGTCTAAGAAAGATGTCCCCTGTCTATGCAATCAATGCAGTTCTTACTGTGTTTTTTCAATTATTCAAATCAAGTATTCGGCTTATATTTGTCAAATACTTAAGATGACTGTCCGCTCTCTATGTGGCAGGACACAAGCTCTAAGCTGAATATCCTTTTGTTTGTTTTTGTTCTGGGAAATATTTTAATAATGGGGTCCCAAAAATATTGTTTGAGTGTTAATAACACTCATTAACATGTAATCTTAAAAATGTGTTTGCTGTGCGTAGGCACTACAACAAAACCTGTAAATGTTAAAGCAATTTAGTGTAAATCTTGCCCCTGCAACAAGGAGAAAAATCAGACTTATTTCTTTGTATACTGTTAATCAAGAGATAATGTACGTGAGCTTGCTGATACAATAGTATTTGATTGACTCATATTATATAGAATGACACTAGTTGTGCTGATCCCTTACTTTGCCTTTAAATGGTCTCCTGAACAGGATTAGTCGCACAGAACGTAGCGGCAGGTATGGCTCTGACCAGCCCCGTGATGAATCTGAATGGCGTGACAGACGGGAGAGAGAACAAGAGCGTGATCACAACATGCGTCGCTGGGGTGAGGAGAGACGTACTGAACGTTTTGAAGGAGAACGTCGAGGGTCAAGAGACAGTCCAGAGGTGGTTATTCTAATATTCAGTGACTTTCAATGGAATTATTGTGTTTTTGTAAAATACTTTGTTGTTCGTTAACATCCACACAACTGATACACTGACCTCTTTGTTTTAAAGCCAAGAGAAAGGAAACGGCGTAACAGTGATAGATCAGAAGATGGTTATCACTCCGATGGTGACTACCCAGAGCAGGATTACAGAAGGGAGCCTGGGGAGGAGAAGAAGAGCAAAACCATCATGCTCTGGGGTTTGTCTCCTCATGTCTCTGAAGATGATGTAAGTCTTTTGTTGTCTTTTGCAGTAATGGAACCGCTTTAGTTTTATTTGGGTTTTATGTGTGTGCACCACTCAAGATGTTAAAATACCATCCACGTTTTGTTCTTCAGATTCGTTTTGCCATAGACCAGCTAGAGGGGCCGCAGCCAGTGGACGTCAGGCTGATGAAAAAGAAAACAGGTGAGAGCCAGATATGTGACGGACTCCAACCTCCCCCCAGTCTTTGACCATAGGGCCAATCTGCTTCCATTCAGACCCATTTTCCCATAGCAACTAGGACAGAATTGTATCAAAGTACTTGAAAGAGGATTTAAAATGTAGATTTAATACTTATCATTTCAGTTCTTGTGGATCTTTCAAAGGTAAGTAAGAACAATAACAATTTTGAAAAAGTGAATTGGCAGACACACTTTGTTGTTAAGTGTGGTTCAAACAGTGGTATTCAGCAGGATTTCTTGCTATGGTAAAACTCCTAAGGAGTGGCCTGTTGTGTACCAAACAGGGCCTGGGTCGTGAAGCAGTTTGTGGAAGAGTTTGAATAATATGCCCATGGACTCTTAACTAACACGCCTCCCGTCTATATTTGAATGCTGTCTCTAGGTATAAGCCGTGGTTTCGCCTTCGTGGACTTTTATCACTTGCAAGATGCTACCCGATGGATGGAGACCAATCAGGTTGCTTCACAATCGCCAAGTCTAGTTTTAATCTTGGGGATCCGGAAAAATAACCGAAATGGCAACCAAAGTGTTTTGAATGAGTAGTCTGGAAACTGTATAGATATTTTTCAAAAAGAAAACCTCATGGATTGTAAAGCACAGAGCAAAAAGATTTGATTTATATATTGACAGACATGATTTTATTCATGTAATACGGCATATCTTAATGTTTTGGTTGTAATGGCAGTAGCATCAAATCAGCAGAGATCCTCTCCTTAAAGATGCTGCATTTAAGATAATGAAAACATTATCTTTACTTTGCTTAAGAGGCAATATCAATGATATTTCAGGGTTGAATGTTAGCTCAGACTGTTATTTTTTTTAACCTACCCCTCAGTTTATGGACATTTTTAAACTTCCCTTTAAAAAAAAGCAGGCAGAAATGTCTTTTAGGGTTGTTAGGGCACATTGTACACTTTGCTCCAGCTCAGCCTGGGCACTCGGGTCCCAAACACCTAAAGAACCCTCCATACATCATGCTCACATATACATCATGTGCCTGTCTTGTCTTTAACACAAAGGCTATCTGTTGGGGGTCCCTCTCCCCCATCTCTCCCTTCCAACACTGCTTGCTCTATAATGAGATCAATGCTTGCCAGGAATACTTGACTGATTTTTGTCTTCCTCTTTCAGAAACGTCTGACCATCCAAGGCAAAAGCGTGGACATGCACTACAGTCACCCCAGAAACAAGTATGAAGACTGGCTCTGCAACACTGTAAGTTAATCATCTGTCTTGGTCTCATGGCCACATTTTCCAAACAATCCTACAACAGAACACCTCATACACACATACTGGCCTATAAGTATATATGAGAGGCCATTACGTTATAATTGTTGCAGTCTTGTTAGCTTATTTTTTGGTACACCTACATTTGGATAAGTGGTAATGGTTAGGATGTGTCTCAGGTAAGTATGGTATGCTGCAACAATATAGATTGCCTGTTTTCTGAGGCAGCACTGTTCAGGGCTTTAGTAGGTGTATAATAAAAATGATGTGAACGGTTACTTGCAGTGTGGCCTGTACAATTTCCGGAGGAGGCTGAAGTGCTTCAGGTGTGGAGCAGCCAAAGCTGGTAAGTAGTTAAATCAACAAGAGGCCACTGACTGCAGACATCCGGGTAGTCTGGGTCAGCAGTGTTGAGATGCAGCACAAAGTTTGTGTTGTCACTCTGTCAGATGCAGACAAAGTACGTAGATGGGGAATCAGCATGCATTTTTTTCTTGCTACGCAACAGTACAACATGGAGCCACCCACAATACACGATGAAGTTTATGAATCAGGCTGTGAAATAAGATATTTGATGTTGTAAAACACTGACTGATTCATGGCACATTTTTTTATATGTCACACTTTATATCTCATTTCCACTTCTTTGATTAAAAGAACAGTTATGAAAGGTATGTTAATGCACCTCTTACTTCTCTGTCACTCTCTCAACAGAAAGTGAAACAAGCAATAATCCCGGAGCCTCTGAAAGTCAACCCAGTGGAGATTTCTATGGCGATAGTAAGGACTTCTTTTTTATAGATGTAATGTCTGACATGCAATTTTCCCTATCCATGGTAGGTTGTTCTTACATTTAGTCTTTCGTCCTGTACAGCAATCATCCTGAGAAATATTGCTCCTCTGACCCCTGTGGAAGCCATCATGACAGCCCTGGCACCATATGCTAATCTTTCTTCAAACAACATTCGCCTCATCAAGGATAGGCAGAAAGGCCAGAACAGAGGCTTTGCCTTTGTACAGCTATCCTCTCCTCTGGTAAAGCTTTCTTTAACATATACAGATGACCAGTTTACCAATTTCTTTCTATAACAATCAACCACTTATCTGTGGCTTCCATTTGTCTTTTTTGCTACTTTTACTCCTTAGTTGTCTTAAATGTTTCTCCTATTTTTTCTCCATTGATGCTTGCATGTCATTTAAATGTTTCATTTCTCATTTTCACAGGAGGCGTCTCAGCTGCTAACCATCTTACAGGGATTGCAGCCACCTCTAAAGCTGGATGGGAAAACAATTGGGGTGGATTATGCCAAGAGTGCTAGAAAGTGAGTATAATGGTGTATAATGTGCCTTCGGTTTTACAATGGATGAAAGGTTTGATCAATTCTACTGTATATTCTTAACGTTATTATTTTCTTGGCAGATGTCATATATTGTTCCTCAAATTGCCTCTTTCCATCCACACTAACATGTCCTTTGCCTGTTTTAGGGACCTTTTACTACCTGACGGCAATCGTGTCAGTGCCTTCTCTGTGGCCAGTACGGCCATTGCTGCAGCCCAGTGGTCCTCAAGTCAGGTAAGCCCATTTTCTGTCCACATCCTGATGTTTACCTCTCTGTGTCAGTGTTCTTGTCTCGTAACCCAGGCTTTACTTTTTCAGCCCCAGCAGAGCTCAGAGGGAATGTCTGAATACAGCTACCTGCAAGAAGGCTATACTCCAATGTCACAGGTTAGTAAACCAAATAAAGCAAGCATTGTAACAATTTACTTCAGACAGATCATTTCTGATATATATATCTTTGACAGCTATAGGAGACATTGAGAACAGTGTTGACTGTATTGATATGTGTGACAGTTTTTACACTGGCAAATACCTACATCTCTTATAGTGATGTAGATGAGGTACTTCAATGAAGCTCAGAAATCAATGTTGCAATAAATTACCTTTTTCAATAGGACTTCCCTATGTACTACCAACAAGGAGCAGGAGCCAGCACCTCTCAGGGAAATGGAATTCTAGGAGGTATGAAATGCTTTCACACTCTATGGATGTTGGTGTGGTCACTGAACATATATTGTATAATATAGTAAAACTTTTAATACTTTTTTTTGCACAGTGAAGTTGAGTGTTGGAAAAATTGTCACAATTCCTTTTTCATTTGTAGCTGCCCCAGGTGTAAAGATTGTTCCAACTTCAGCAGGAGTAGTGATCTCACAGACAGCACAAGTCTACCAACCCCACATAATTGTGCAGCCTGCTGTTCAGGTACTATACACATTTTTATTAATTCTGCACTTACACTTCAGTGTCATGATTCACATGCATAGTGTAAGAGCTTCTGAATAACCATTACATTAATTGCAGGCATTGCCACTTGCCCAGCCATTGGAGGTGAAACCCCAGACAGGAAATCTTTCAGGCATTGAAGCTACGTCTGTGCCTGTTGCTCCTGTAGCTGCTGCCACTGTCACTGCTGCCAGTACATTAATAGCGTCAGGACAGACAACTGACACCAACGCTGGTATGAGCACACAAGATCTCTTAAACCTGTCCTGTTGAATTGTGAAGTGCATAAAGTGAAAATCCTTGCAGATCATGCACATTATATCGTAGCCTTTCCTGGGTCACCTTGAAGCAGCATTTCCTAGGGTATACAACATATAGGTAGTTGTTAAGGATGTTACCTTTTGTAATTGACAGCTGTTCCTGATACATCCAGCTATCAGTATGATGAGTCCTCCGGCTACTATTATGATCCTCAAACTGGCCTCTATTATGACCCAAACACACATGTAAGTAGTGCACAACCACCATGAGCGTCACTTGGTTTTCTGTCATCTTGGTGGGAGTCACAGGAGTTTATATTGTTTTTGATTATGTCTCCCCAGTATTACTACAACTCTCAGACTCAGCAGTATCTGTACTGGGACAGTGAGAAGCAGACATATGTTCCTGCCCCAACTGACACAAATGCTGCACAGACTGATAATGCAGGAGCAGGCAGCAAGGAACCTAAAGAAAGCAAGGAGAAGAAGGAAAAGCCCAAAAGCAAGACTGCTCAACAGGTATTGTGATACGAATTCTACATCAGCACAGATTTTCTTTTGTGCTTTTTTGAAAATATATTTTTCATTTTTGAGTTCCTTTTTTGTCATTTTGTAATTATGTCCAAATGTTTTTCATTGTTTCAGATTGCAAAAGACATGGAACGGTGGGCTAAAACTCTCAATAAACAGAAAGAGAACTTCAAGAGCAGCTTTCAACCCATTAGTCAAGAAGAGAGGAAGGAGGCAGCGGCTGCTGATGCTGGCTACATACTGTTTGAAAAGAAGGTAATCCAGTAGGATTCAGTGTCTGTTAAATTTCTGTTCAAGTGCTTTAGACTTTAATGTCCTAACTAGATTGATATTGATTTGTTTAGCAGGCAGGAGGTCTAGAAAGACTCATGCCAGAGATACCAAGTCGTCCTGAGGAGGAGCCACCAACCACCTCAGTCAACACTTCAAAAGTGAGTGTTTTCTCCATCCCAGGTTTTGGGAGGCTGAACTTTTCCTTTGCAGTGTTATAGCAACTATTGTCAAAATAATTTTGATTTCATTGTACATAATATTCTCAGTTATGTTTAGGATTTTTTTATGTTAATTATATTTACACCCGCCTCTGTTTATCCATGGTGTGGTTAGTGTGGCCTTGTGGCAGCCTACAGTGGAGACAGTGACCCTGAGGAGGGGGGAGCAGAGCCTGACTGCGGTGAAGGCCAGGACAAGCTGACAGACTGGATTAAGTTGGCCTGCCTGCTGTGTAGGAGACAGTTTCCCAACAAAGAGAGCCTTGTCCGACATCAGCAACTCTCTGACCTCCACAAGGTAACATCACACATACTGTCTGCAGGCCTAAATTGTGTAACTCCAAAGTGTCATGTCCAGAAAGTTGTAAGACAATAAAATCATTGAGGCAATCATCTCGTCTCTTGCCTGTTTCCTAGAAAAACCTGGAAGTTCTCCGCAGATCCAAAATGACCGAAGCAGAGCTGGAAGAGTTGGAAAGAAAAGAGACTGAGGTTGGGCTTCATACAGAATCACCCAGTTACTAGTGAGTCATATTGTGCCCTCACTTCATGAAACTGCATTTTAACATGAAAAATGTTTTTTATCCTTCTGGTGTACAGATGAAATATAGAGACAGGGCGGCCGAGAGGAGAGAAAAATATGGCATCCCTGAACCCCCAGCGCCCAAAAAGAAGAAATTTAGCCAACCAACACCAGTCATGTAAGTAACTGATTTGTGTAAAATGTCCCTTTTTGTGTGTTTTTTGGTAATTTATAAGTTATTAAATTATCCCTTTTTCCTGTGCAGTAACTATGAACAGCCCACTAAAGATGGCCTGAACAGTGACAATATCGGGAACAAAATGCTTCAGGCCATGGGCTGGAAGGAGGGTAAAGGTCTGGGTCGCAACCAGCAAGGCATCACTACACCTATTGAGGTATCCACAAAAACTACCTGGTGGTGTCGGGTGTCTTTAGCACCCATCAGCATGAATAACTGTATATATACAGCATCTCTAAGAAGTACTTACTTATTTGTGGTTTTCCTCCTCAGGCACAGCTGAGAACAAAGGGAGCTGGACTTGGTACTAAAGGCAGCAACTACACCCTCTCTGCTTCAGACACATACAAAGACGCAGTCCGCAAAGCCATGTTTGCTCGCTACACTGAATTGGAATGAGTCATTAGTCTAAAGCTGAAGTGATTTATGATGTGAAAATGACAAGTGAATTAAAACAGAACTTCTCCTTTAATGATTTCACTCATCTGTGATACATGATGATTACACCTCTTGCCTCTAATGGTTAAACAATAGAAAACATCTGCAATGGAGGTGTGTTAAGATAGTGAATAATATTATTTATAAATTGTACATAGGCACAGTAAATTTACTTTCCTTGTTTACCTGTTTCTTCTGTGTTCATGCCTTTTGTCTCTGCATGTTAAAAAGATTGTACAGTTTATACAAAAATCTTGTCTGTTTGTACAGAAAATAAATGACATACATGATTTATTATGGTCTTCATTTTATCACCATTAGCAGACATATTTTAACACATTATAAAAGAATTATGAATGGGCCTGTGTAGTCTTCAGACAATGAGACCAGAAGAGGGAAAGAAGGGAAATAAAACAGTCCCTCTAAGAGAATTTTAAGTGCTGATGTCTCCAGTCAGTCCAAGTGTTCTCCATAGACAAAAGCATTTTTAATATTTATGAAACTGGACTCATTTGAAGTGATGTTATACTCAAATATATTCCACTGTTAGGGAAGAAAACATTTTATTTTCTGAGTTAAACTATTCTTATAATTGTGTAAACGTCTGTTCTACAAAGTCAGAACCGGGTGATATTTTTAACAGATCCTTTATAATGGAACACATCCTTTATAATGGAAGTTGGAACTGGACAAAATCCCTGGTGCAACATGCAGTGGACCACCAAGACAGCTAAAGTGAAAACCAGATGCATCATGCTATGTTCTCTAAATGATCTTCACTATTGATGGTTGTTGGCCAGAAGGTTTTTCCAGTTCCTGCTGAACAGTTGAAATGTTGGTGATCTTTGGTATTAGACTGTAAAAGTTTAAATTTTCCATAATGAAGGCAACAAGAGATGGAGCAATTTAGCACTGTCCTGGTCAACAGCAAAAAAAAAAAAAAAAAGCAGTGTTACAAGCTACTGTATGAAGAAAGGCTGTCTCAAAATTCTAAATAGTGCTGTTTTCATGATTTGTAATGATTCAAAGATTTGCTTTATGCATGTTTGCTGGATAAGTGTTAGTGTTGTAGTGACACTATCCTTCCACTAGAGGGCACTGGTTTGCGCTGATTGACTCTGCTGAGGTGTCCTTCAACAAGAAACCAAATATTTTCCAGCTCCAGCAGTTCGGTTGTCGACCTTGCTCTCTAGTCTTCCTGTGAAGGTGACACCAGAACTATGTCTCCCCTGTGAGACTAATAAAGAACCAAATTCCATGATTACCACCTGTCATTATTTATAAATGGAGTGATGGTTTATGATGGTCTGAGCACTCATTATACTACAGTGACCCATCTCATTTTTGGCCTGGTCTGTCCATATTCTTAATCTACTACCCAATGGGCTCTCTTACACCTTGTTGGAACTTTCACTGAATTTGATGGCAGCAACATGTTTCAAACAAGTTGGGACTGGAACAACAAAAGACTGGGAAAGTTGTGGACTGATCCAAAAACACCTGTTTGGATCATTCCACAGGTAAACAGGTTCATTGGTAACAGGTGATAGTATCATGATTGGGTATGAAAGGTTCATCCTGGAAAGACTCAGTCGTTCACAAACAAGGATGGAGAGAGGTTCAACACTTTGTCAAACACATAATTGTATAAAGTAGATTACTACATCGGCTCAGGAACACTTTGTAAAATTGTTGTCAGTAAACACAGTTTGTTTAACAAAGACTACATTGTGGTTTTCTTTATGTTTTAATTTACACAGTGTCGCAACTTTTTTTGGAGCCAGGGTTGTACCACAGGGAGGCAGTGTTATTCCTTGATGTCTCTGGAAAATAGTTTTCTCCTCTAATTTGTCATTTTTTTTATCCTGAAAATATTGACAGGATATGACGTATACATGTTGTGCCTATTTCAAATATAAAAATAATATAGCCTACAACAAAGGAAACCTGTTTATTGTGTGATTTCTTTTTATATCTTATGTCATTTTGTCTCTCTTGTATGCTAAAGGAATATTCCAAAGTATTAGGACCATGTTAGTTGTGAAGCTGAGAAGCATGTTGGTGCTCTCTCTTGTGCTGAGGTGCTTTTCTGCACGTGCGATCCCCTGGAGTCTTTTGCTGTTTATTTATTCTAATGATCAGTGCAAGACATTGTGTGTAACATTAAAGATCTGTGCATGTAGAAAAACTCTTTTTGTGGAAAGTGTCTCATAGCACAACATGCAGACAGTTAGCAGAACCACTGATTAAAATAAAGACATTTGCATCATGGTGACAGTGGATGTGTGGCTTCACCCAGTGAGCTTACCATGTCCCTATTATGTGGCTATAGAGCCTCAAAGACCCTGACCATGCTGATCCACAGGAAGTGGAAGGGGGGGAAAAAATATGTTTGTGTTGCTCCTATGTATCTTTTGTTGAAAGAGATCATTGCCCGCTGAGTTCAAGGTCTTTGTGCTTGTGTTTGTTATCAGAGAAAGATGAAGAGAAAACTAAAGCATCTGTAAATAGAGAATGGAAGGCTGTTATTTACCAGATGCTGCATGAACTTTCCGATGCTAAACTGATCAGTAAAGGGTGCATTCACCTGGGCCTGTAAATTATATTGTAAATTATACTCCACACAAAGAGGTGATCAGTCTGCTGGGCTCTGTGCTGGCAATCCTTATCTATACAAAGTGTGTTACACAATGGAACATAATACAATATATCCCTTGGGTTATTTCATGATCCTCATGGTGCCTCATCCTGATGATATTTTCACCTCGTGGGGAGAAATGTTCTGACCCTCACGTCCACCTCTGTTACATAAATATATTGTAGCAATACAGCCTCTCAGCTCCTGCGGTCTGAGGTGGAGACTCCGCTGTTATAATCTCACCCTGCCTTCTCAGAAACATCACAAAAACCAGCAGCAACTTGAGGAAGCGGCAGCCATATCCCTCTCTCTATGAATGGGCTTATGCAATTCTCTTAAATAAACCGTAAAATTGGTAAAGAACCTGATGTTCGTGCTCATTGCTGAAGCAGATTCAGGTGTGAGGAGTGACTGCGTGAGCAAGGCTTTAGTGTAACCTGTTAACATTTTGGTATGGTCGACTGATTCCACTGTAATTTATAACATATGGTACATTATGTAAGTGATTCACAGCACCGGGAAAGTCTACGTTTGACTTTGACTGAACAGTACGTCCTGCTTTTGTTTACGAACCATTTGTATCTTTAGACTGCTTCCATGCTGCCAAACACCACACCTAAAAACCCAGCTGTGCAATATATTAAGAAACAGTGTAAAGCATGTATGTAATGCTGCGCTGTCTCGACCCTGTTTCTGCCTGCCAATGTACATATATAACTCAGATAGAAACAGTATAATACAGACAGCAAATGTGTTATTTGCAGTTGAAAAAGGAAGAAAAAATAAATGATTAAAACTTTCATTTATTCAAAAATGTTGAGTGACAGGGGGAAATATTGTTATAGCCATTATTTCCACCAAATAACTTTTGATGTCAAATTTCCACTGATCATCATAGATCATTATTGAACCACAATGGTGGAACCAGTTTTCTTTTGGCCCTGTGCAGTCCACTCAGTGGTTCGATTGAACAGGAACCCACAGTGTTCTCAGCTGATATTCCAGAAGTGCCACTAACTTTCTATTCTTTTGGTGAAGTTTTGCTGAAGTGACACGTCTGCTAATTACAGCTTTATTCATCATTGTGCACTTGACACTGAAATGGCAACATGTTCCTTTTTTAAATCTATAAAGATTTTTGATTCTCTTATTGAACTGTTGCTCAGGTGTCTTTGTCTCTTCTGCCCTCTCATTTGTCAGTCTGGATGTTGTTCAGCTTCTGTCCTCCACGCACAAAACATTACTTTTTTAGCAAACCCTTCAGAGAAAATAACATGTACTTGTAAAGAGGAGTTTGTAGGACCTGAAAGCATGAAAGCCCATTCAAAAGCACAGAGTGGTCCTCTCAGCCGTCTGACCAAATCAAGCTTTTTTTTTAGCAGCTGACTCCAAAGTGTTGAACAGCAGTGCAAATGTTATTTCAATATGCAGAAACACGTGTGCAGATATTTGTGCATTTTCAGATGATGAAAAACTCAAAAGCAGAATCTTGCTTTTAAAGGTTAAAAGGTTTGTTTGTAGGTGTCAAGTTCCTTCCGTTGTTCACACCGAGCGCAACAAATGAGATATGGTCAGGTAGGAATGTGGGCATGAGGAATGTATGATTCACATCTTTATCTCACGTGTCCAAAAGCAGGTCACGCTTATCGGCCTGGGTGTGAAGCTGTTTTCCTATTGTGCTATTTGACTGAGAGATTTTCATTGTTTACCAAAATACCTCATGACAGTGGAGGCACACAAAGAAGATATGGAGATGACGCTGAAGTGACTAATACACACAATCAACTGATGGCTGCTTTTATGAATATGTGCAGTTTGAGTTTAGGAATGATTTTCTACTGTTACAAAGTCAGTTCCATGTTCAAAAATTAGCCACAGTTCAATCCTGACTATTATTGAGTTGAAACAAGCATATTTACAACTGGTTAGTTTCTTAATCTGTCAGAGAGATTTACATCATTTATGAATAACTGTGTATAAAAGAAAATATACTGCTGTACGATTTATAATATGTGGATTTGTGTGTATTTATTTTACTATAACCAAAGGTGATATACATTTAGTTTTATCATCAATACACATGGTTTTATGTGCAAAGACGTGGGTGAGTATTCATATTGATTCATATTGAAGCCCAGTGTCCTGATGTTTAATGATTTTTCATTAGACCCTGTCTCACAACCTGACCTGCTGCACCTTTAAAGCCAATCAACTACAATCAAAATTTCTATATTTACAGTTGATCAAATGAGTGTCGTGCTCAGAGAAGGATCATTTGCTGTTTCCCTTCAACATCAGAGCGTTACAGCATGTTTCAGCTTCACTGTTTTGGTTCGCTCTTACTGCTCTGGTAGTTTTTTTTTTTCAGCACTTTTTCACACTACCTACTCAGCACCTGACTGGAGACAGACAACATTAGTGCCTGACTGATGAACATAGTGGACTATTTAGCAGCAAAAGTGTCAGAGGGGAGTTGGTGGAGACCAACACAGAGCTCAAAGAGGAGACACTAAGTTAGTTATGTGGATATGTAAACTAAAGTCCAATTGAAAGGTTGATTTCGCTCAGTGTTTGCTGGGTTTATAAATGAGCAACCCGTCAACTCAGACGCTGATGTCAATGTTGTGTTCACAGCTTGCTTTCACTGCATTTTAATCCATCATTAAATCCTACCCTTGCCCAAGCAAAGCAAAGCAAAAGAGTGGATACATGGCTGATAACCAGACCTTTTGCTGTGTCTGCTTATGCTGCACTATGACTGGTGCTGGTCCAGGTATTTTCATCTGACAACCAGGAGCTGCTCAGATGTCCAGCCACAGTTTATCTATTGGCAAGTCTTACAAATACCCACTGATCAGCAACCCTGCTGGTATGAGTGTGTTGATTAATATTACTGTTCATAAATGAGCTTACCTCCGCTATCAAGTCATTAGTGTTGTCTCTCTGTCCATCAGATGCAGAGTTTCCCTGAAAGGTCAAAAGAATCATGTCACTGTCTATAAATATCAAAGTTTGTTTTGTTGTGAGCTGCCGCTGCTGCGACCTCCTGGACTGTTCTGAACAGATGAGCCTGTCGTTGGAGGTGTAAATGAGGGTTAAAATAAGGAAAACTGTTAAACATTAGTATCCTCAAACCTCATTAAGCCAACATGGCATCTAGGGGTCGCTAGAAGGGCCACTTATCCACTGATGAATTTAGACTCCTCTAATCTTCTACATCATGGCTTTTAAGCTCCAGTAATGACAATGTAAAAACACACTGTGATCTGTAAATCCTGCTCTACAAGTATTTTATTTATAGTTTTTACTGGTGATCATTGTCTTGTATTTCAGTGTCTGTTGCTTTGTTTTTGTTTGTTAATGTATTTGTAACATGTGGTTGTGCTGCTTATATTTTTTTTCCACAATGCTGGACAATAAAGTTTTCTTCTATTTCATTCTGGTTATTTACTGTTGACATTCATTCTTAGATATCTTCAGCTTGGTGAACTTAAATCTTCACCATGCCATAGCCATCCTAAGAATAATGTCATACATTTTTTTCCTTTCACAATACAGAAATGTGTGGATTTAGATTCAGCTTGCTGTGCAGCTATGCAATTAAAATCAATGAGAAAATGAATTTATCACACATGACATGAGTGAGCGGCTCTCCACATTCCTGACTCTGAACAGGTGCCAAATCTGAGGAGCTGGCTGGGAGCTGCTGCATCGGATACAATGGACAGAGAGGGGAAAATATAAGATCAATGTAAGGGAAATAAAAGGACAATGTAAGGGAAATAAAAGATCAAATAAAAAGGGGAAATACAAGATTAATGTAAGGGAAATATTAGATAAAATAAAGGAAAATATGAGATCAATGAAAGGAAAGTATATGGTCAAGTAATGGAAAATATGAGACTAATGTAAAGGAAATGTAAGATCAAATAAAAAGGGACATATAAGGACAATGTAAGGAAAATATAAAATATAAGATCAAGCAAAGGAATAAATGAAATCAAATAAAGGGAAATACCACCATGTACATATGGGCATTTGGGTAGTCCTATGGTGCACATGTGGATGAATATGTTGCAGCAGTTGTATATTGTCTATTTTAATGCTCATACTTATTTAAGGACGCACATGTGATCCAGACACACATGTGATTTCACGCACTACTTTCTCGTGCGTAACGCATCCGCAGCATCTCTTGTCGTGCCATTTTACGCGCAGATCCTCGTTGCCAAACACCAGCTTTCTCTGCTACGTCCTGTGATTTCCTTTGTATTTCCCTCACCTCCAGCAGTGGTGAAACCTCGGCTCAGCCATAGGGGGAGTCTGAAAAGGAGGCGGATCTAATGCGACCCCCACAGTCCAGCCTCAGATGGTTTTACAATGCCGAGCGTTTCTCCGAGCGCATTCTGTGCGTAAAAGCCCACGAATGCAGACACCATCACCTTCACTGAGGGGAAAGAAAGAGAAAACACACGAGGAGAGAGAGATCTGATTTATTCCCACTCATCAGAGGGATTAACTGGAAAGCTTCGTGACAAGAACCTGTGGTAAGACTGAACCAGTGTGATTCCTTTAAACAGAGAAAATAGTCCGCCTGCAGAGATTGATGCATGCGTGTTTGACATGTTTGTATTTATCTGGATTTACTGAAAGCTTCACTGTGAAGTAGTGTTTTAAAACCTTGGATGTAGTAAGGTTCTTTTCCCCACTCACAATAGGGCATTGAAGCCCAGGTTCAAAGAATGGAAACAGATATCTATTTATGAACATTTGGAGCCTATATGATCACATGGCACACAATGCTTGGACATATGGCTTTGTTTCCTGTTGGGTGGGGGGTGATCAATAAGGAAGAAAAGCAATGTTTGGTCCCCCTGCAGTGAGCGCCAAGTCCAGATGTCATGACCATGTGCCTGAAGGAGCCACTGACAGATTTTTGTCCCTCAGACTCATGTTGCATTTTGGATCAGCCTGAAAGTTAAAGTCACTTTGTGGATCAGCAGCTGGATAAATGGCATCAGCCCATGTTTCCACTGAGTGACTCACAAGCAGATCTCACTCCGGCTTGGTGAAAGTGCAATTGTTTCCTGGTTTCAGTTCATGTGTGTGTGGTTTATTTATTTTTTTACAAGCAGTAGTCAGTGCTAGATCAAACCTCGCTTATTGATAGTCTGTTTTATGAAGCCCATTTCTTGGTTTAAGAACAAATCCCATGAGTGTGAAACACTTTCCTGCAGTTCACTCAACCTACACCTTCATGTGCTGGTGCTGTCCAAGCCACATGGCATGGAGTCAAAGCAAAGACAGTTTCCTTCTCTCTCTTCTTCTAAAACCTTATCTGACTGAAGCTTTAAGTTTAGATTGTTCCCAAAACCACACAGCTTTGACATATTCAGTCTGCATGAAGACCAGTAATAGCACATGAACACCAGTAGCTTTAAGAACCAGCCGCAGCCTTTTAAAGCACTTTGCCTTTGTTATTGTCGGCTAAATATACCCATGTGGAGGAAGAGCTGCCTGTGTGGGAAGTTAATGCTGCACATTATCACTCTGTTACAGCCTGTTACATGTGATGTTCTATTATTATTGTGCACTTGACAATAATGGCTTTGAGTACCAAGAAATGTGAAGTTTGCCTTCATGAGTGTGTGAGAGGATCTAAATGTTCTTGCAATTTTCTTTGGGCAGTGTTCATGTTATGAGTGTGTGCCAGTGATTTGAATGCCTTGCTGTCTCTTGTACTATTCTATATATCCGACAATATAACATGAACCACACATTTAATGGCAGAGCTGATTCTATAAGTTAATAAATTAAAAATAAATTACAATTTTATAATCAATTAATTGTTGTTTTTCAAGCTGAAATTTCAAACCATTGTTTCAGCTATGAACATTTGTGGATTCTCTCTGTCTTATGTGAAAGTAAATTGTAATTCTTTGCGATTTGAACCTTGTGAACAAATTTGAGAATATCACATTGGAGGAACTATTTTATAACTATTTAAGGACATTTTCAAACTTTTATCAACCAAAAGATGAATCCATGATTGAGAAAAGAGATGGAAAAGATGAATGGATGATGGAAAAACTGTTAGATGCAGGCTTTTTTATTTTATTTTTCATTTATCAATACAGCTTACATTCTTGAATCAGTTCATTGTTAATGAAGCATTTACAGGGAACCAGCCTTTTGAAGTCTATGACTGTTACTCTAATACAACATATTCTGCAGTAAGTCCATGTTTCCACAGTTATAATAACATATTTAACAATGACACTTAAAGTTTCAACATCTTTAATTTTGACTTTTGAATAGGAGGGTTGATGATTCTGCAGGTTGTTTTTCGGGATCATGTGTTCTCAAACATATGGTTGGAAAAGCTTACAAGCAGGTTGCTAGTTTCAAACTTTGACTGACTTGCAAACTGGTGGGTGTGGAAATGTGAATAGTCCTGTGCAACAACTGTTAAAATGCAGGGAAGGAAGGCACTTAACCCCCAGTTGCTTGAGTGCAGGTGCTGAGTGGTGTCATCATGGAAAACCGTGGCTGCACTGGTGAAAACGTGCAACCGTGTAAGTGCCAAAGTTAAATTTGAAAATTGATTTTAAGATTGAAAACATCGAACAGGTTTAGAGATACAGATCATCCACCGGACTTCTGTCTGTGTATTCAAGGCGTGTGTGGGTGAGGGGGTATGTTTTTGACTTTGGCCCCATATCTAAACACCAACACCCTATATGGGTTTCATGCTGGGTTCATCACAGTTGAGAGTGGTCAGATAAGCCCGGCCGCGGTCAGTGACCCCGGCGATCAAAGTGGCTGAGAGTTTGAGGAGGAGCTGGACAGGTGCTCGGTGTGTGTGCGGAGGCCAACGTTTTATCCATGTGGGAAGCAGCCAGCTGAGTTCTCCTGTCACACAGCACAGGCCTGTGAATATCTGCGTCTGAGTCGGCCTCAGTGTTAAGTGTCAGACACTCTAGAGGTTATTATTATCTTTGTCATGGGGCTCATAATCTGTAAAGTTGAACCTGACCATATCATGCGCAGTTGTCTATTTATAATTTAAGTCATTGGAAAGTTATCGTCCTTTTGTTGATATTGTGTATATAAATGGATAAATTGCATATGTTTAAGTAGAGAATATTTCACAGAGAGTGCTTTTAATAATCTAAATGTTTCCTGCAGACTCTTTTATCTTAAAGATTGTCTGTTTGGAAACTTATGTTCTGATCATGATCGCATGAGAAAGTACATTTTTATTTATCTTGTGGCTCTCAGTTTGCTCGAAGAACCTCTTTTATGCTTTATGGTTTTCTGTAGCTTAATGGATAAAAAACACTCCCATGAGTTTGTTCCCACTGGAGCAATCAGTACCAGAATATATGCTCTCAAATTAATATATAAGGCCTAAAAAAACCCACAGAGTCATATGTTATTATATTTGAAGACTCGCAGGAAATAAATCACCACACACTTGGCAAAATACAAACTCTATCATATACTGAATGCACTGATAGAGGTTGTGTTCTTCTAAATACTTGACTTTGGATTTGAAAGCAAAAACGTTCAAGTCTCAAGTTTTGACAAATACACAAGAGAGCAACAGGCAGACAGTTTACTCAACTTAAATATGTGAGCCTGCAATAACTTGGGGAAACAGAAACCATACAAATTATTGCTTATTTACACATCCAGCAGATGCAGAGCAACATTAGCTTTCATCTTGGTGTGATGTTTGTGTCCACTTAGAATATAAGTAATATAAGCTAATACAAATCAAATCTCCTCATACCTCTGTTTTCATATCCAGCAACTCCAAAACAAAGTGTCTCATAGGCTGCTAAATGCTGCACTTTGTTCACCACATAGCTGCAATTAGTCGTTGCTGTTGCACAATCTCTAAGAGAGCGGTGAGAGTGAACTAAAACTGTAGCAGGCCGGAAAACCAAAACAATGAGCTAAAAGACATCTGAAGCAATGTAGAGCTGAGGAGAGTGATTCCCTGTGGGCTCATCACTGTGAGTGACCCCTGTCACACATTTTACATAAAGTTAACTGATCTGTTCTTATGATACAAACATTGGCTTTAGATTTAATTTGCAATATACTTTTGTTGTGCAATGATAGTAACATATCCAAATGGGGATTGTTTTTAAATGTACTGCATTGTGTTGACTCATTATGACAGACCTGGGCTCAAGTACACAAGCTGCCTCAAACACTTGCCTCCAGTATAAATGTTCTGTACCTCCTGCTGCTGGTAAACAGGCCTTTTCCTTGATGTCCCGCAGGTTGTCAACATGCACTCGTAATACACTAACGTCAACTGATTCCTTATGTAACTACCAGGCAGGTATTCTTAGCAAACATGTCATGATTAAACAGCTTTTTTTCCCTACTTTTTTATTTGTTGTTTGAAACTGCAGAAATCAGCACAAAATGACGTTATCAATAGACAAGCCCCGTTTGATGCAGTAAACCTTTTAGATGGAAGTGGAAACAGAAGTGGAAGTTATTGCTCAAAGCAGCTGTTGTAATTGTCATTTGAGAGGAAGTAGTAAGTTTTCTTTTCATGGTCAATATACCTGGGACACCATACAAAATGATATAGTCCAGTCGAATTACCAGCCTGCCAATGCACTGTAAGAAACATTACAAGGTTTACAAAAGGCAGGGTTTATTGCACGTCACTGTGTTATGTGTCATGTTTGTGTCCACATCCTGTAATCAATCATGACTCCGGATGTGCCGGTCACCACAGTCATGACTTACAGCTCTAGTTCTGATGGGCGACTGAGCTCAAACTAATGAATTGATGACTAATGATCTTTTAATTTACCAACCTCTGCAGCATTTGAATACATGTTCAGCTGCACAGGCCAAATTGAATTCTGACTTATAATACTCTGAATTATGAAATCTTTGCACATCAATCATTTCTAAATTGATTTTTTTTAAAAATGCACCTGCCTCTGTTTTATAAAAAGCAAACTTTAGGGGTGCAGCAAACACCACACCTGCCTCCGTGTTACCTGGATTCATCATAACGTAGGAGGTTGTCGGTCTGTTTGATGTTGCTCTGCAAATCATCATTTAAACAACAGTTGAGCTTAATATTCTCAGTTATAATCCATGTGTAAACACAGATTCTGTTGGCTGCTTGTAAGACAGCGTATTAAATGATATCTTGGCTCCCTGTTTGCACTCTACTGGTGATACTGCTTCCTTTTATGATCCTGTAAAGATTGGATGTGTGAGAAGGAGCTGAGAGAGACAGATCATTCCATGAGGAGATTATGTTTCATGAAACCTTCGGTTGACTCTCATGATATTGATGTTGTTGGTGATGTGTCCTCTTCTCTGTTCCATATAACATTTATCTAGGTCTGCCGTGACCAAATGTTCCCAAATGTGAAATTTGGGGCCATGTTCCAATGTTTTATTACATTTAAGTCTGGTTCAACCACACAAACACATGTCAAAGATCCTGTATATTGCACTATAACAGCGCATTTATAGTCGTCACTCTTTCAAACAAGACACCAAACACATTCTGTGATTTGACAGGTTTCATGTTTGATTCACTGGATAGTGTAACCACACAGCCAAACACACTTTGGTTGGCATTTGGTTTCTGATAAAACTTTGCTCACCTGAAAACAATCTGTAGTGAGAGCTGTGTAAAAATAAGCCGATGCATGTCAACTTTCAGACCATCTACAAAGAATACATGAATGACTTGAATGATTTCTTTCTTCTCATATGTCTTTTTCTTACCCTTTAAACTTACATTCTCCCGATTCGTCTTATAGTTTACACATTGTTTTCAAAGTGGAAATCTAATCTGCCAACAACATAGAGCTTTAATACCTAACAATCATTAACAGTGGTAATGAGGCATATAGATTCAGCTGAATTGTGTTGCGTTCGTAAAGCTAATTCCTCTGGTGGAAATATTATTTGTTTCCTCTGGCTCAGGGGCTGACTTGTGATGCACTTGTGATGTAGCTTAATCATTAGTGTGTGGGTTCGGTCATGCATCCCATTGCCTGGGCATCTACAGTAAGTAGGGAGGTGATGCAGAAAGCTGATGTCCTTGTTAGCACGAATGACATCTTTTGTTGTGTATTTGTTTTGAAAATTTGCATCAGAGGATGAAAGTGGCGTGATTGTGATGATCCAAGGGTTTAGGGACCTTATCTAACTGACCATATTCTTTGGAAAAAAAAGATTTGTATAAAGGGCTCAGCCAGTTAATTTTTTTGTTTGCTCTAGTACAATTCTAATATATCTTGAAGTTCTAGCCACACAAACTATTAGTTGAACATTATATAATATTAGCTTATGAGAAGGGGTAGAGTGAAATATAACCTATATCGCTTTTCAACTATTTAATACAGTTGTTTTTGAAATTCAAATTTTATGGTGTAGTTTATTGACTAAATTGTGAATGAAAGAGCATTAATTTATGTTACTGTCAGAATGCTGTTGTTTTTTTAATGAATTGCATATAAAGTTAAATGTATTGATATTCCCACCTTACTCATACCAGTTTGAATGAATACCCATTCTCAGAAAGATTAGAAATATAAATGTTTATTATGTAAGAAAAATCAGTGCCTCAAAAATTAAGTTTATTTCAACAATTAAAAGTTTTGGAGCTTTTAAAAGGGTCGTAGCTTGTGAGAAATTTACCAGAATAAAAGCGATCCCTCCAGGCCATGGAGCAGAATATGTGATTCAGGTGCAGGCAGATCTGGCAGGACACGAGCATGTGTTCCTCTGTCCCCAGCAGGCACGTGGCTCAGATGAGCTGGTGCTGCCAGGCGCTGTTGGCTGAAACTCGTGCCTGTTCCTGATGCACCACCACATGGGCATCTCCTCATCTACATGTGCTCGCCCACTGCCCCCCGCTTGTCCCGTGCCTGCCCTGCTTTATGTCCAACTGACACAAGAAGAGATAGGAAGTAATTGTGGAGATTGCTGCTATGGGATTTCATATTTTTTAAAGAGTTAAATGTTACATAAATAGCCATTTTCTCACATTAACATGGAACAGACAGGAAAATCAAACAGCGAATCGTTATTCACCACCTGTTCAAACATTTCAAATGTCATGCAAGTCCAGTAACTCAGAATGGGACTTTTCACTCTCATGCCCCCTCAGGGTCGATTTGTTACGTAACAGTGCTCACCATGGGCTGTAGAGGAGTGTAATGTGAACCCCCTGGTGTTCGGTAGATGAGCTCAAGCACTTTATCAGACAGGTATCAGTATTCATGTCAGTCGAGAAGTTTTTGTAGCCCGTAGGAATTTATTCATGTGTTTTATACAGGAACAGGACTAACCAGAAAACCAGAAACTTATAGTTATGGTTACCAAAAAGTTGGGCATTTTCATGGCTTGGCAGCTTTTACGCTCTCGATCATTTCGTTAGAATTTATTGGTGTAAAGTCAGGCAGTGGTCATCAGGCCAACTCCTGGTTTTAATCTATGAAATATATGTATTAATACTGTTGCATTCAGCTTGTGTTTTGTCTTATTTACGATTTATCCCTAAATTATAAAAAGCTCATCCTGGAGCTTCAATACCTCGGTTCGGTTTCATTACATAAGTAATTGTATACTAGCAGCACAAGAATTACTTCACAAACACGTCTGTTGAGTGTCTATCAAGCCGCCTTCTTTATCTTGAGGGACATGTATAAGACACACGCACATGGTCAAACTGTACAGCCTGTAATCTGCCCGTCGCTAGATAAAATTACGCCGCAGAAATAGAACCAGCACTGTATCTGTTTAACGAACTAATTTTGCGTATAGTTACCTGATCCTGTGTCAAAGGATTAGTTTCAGTTCTGTCAGTTGGATTAATGTTTCTGAATCGCTGCGTCTTCCTCAACGGGTGAAACAGGAAAGTTGGATCATGAGCCACATGTTGGCCTGGAGTTACCTATGGCTGTTACACCTTCATACTTTTACTGAGAACTGCAGCTGATTGATGCCTTTCAGGTTTTTATGACGCTTCTTAAAAGCCCAGAGAAAACCTGGTAATGCTTTATTTTATGGGTTTGTAATTTAGTTTAGTTAGGAATCGTTTTCATTAGAACTTTCATGGAAAGAGCTATTTTATGTGGCTTTCTCAGTATTTGTTGAATTGTGTGTTTGATGAATTTTTGCATGTTTGGCCTATTGTGCACTAATAAAAGAAGTAAATTACACTTTTCTTTCCAGGAAGCTTCTTCAAAATTATTCAAAAATTATTCAGAAAATCAATGTTTGTCTGCTGTATTTTTATTTCTTAGTTGCCCTGGATACTCAGAAGGACTACATTTTCATTTAAAAGATTTATCATCTGTTCTGACTGAGAGCAACAAGCATGTGAGGCAAATAGAAATAGAAAGTGCTGACCTTGCATTAACAGACTTATTTAAGCAAAGAAAAAAAGAAGAAAGTTTTGAATGTGATTTTGTTTTGAACGTTTTAGTCAATGTTCCAGTCCTGGTTAGATTTGAAGGGTTTAGATTAGGTTAGATTTTGAGAGGACATATTTCTTGTAAAGTTCAGGATATTGAACACACACACAAATTAACTTCACAAAGAACTTCAAAAAAGAAAAAGACTAGGGACATTGAAGCTTGTATTAGCAAACACTCAGCATTGACAGAAACAAAGTGCAACGGTCTCCGACAACAGTGATCATATGGGTGGAAAAACATCAACATCACGAGACTCCATCATGAGCCTCCTTCTCTATTTACTGTAAATGCACTCATGCAGGTGTCTCCAGGCTCATCTGCTGTTTTCTGGTTGAATCGCCTCCCAGTCAGTCCGTGCCACAACAGGCACGTCCTGGAAATGAATGTTATTTTTTTTTAAATCATAGGCGGTCGAGTTGAACCATTTCCTGATGCGATGCCACCAATTATTCTGTTTATATCTGATGATACAACACAATGCGATAAGCTTCATTTTCATTTTGCATTTTCATTTGAGCTTCAAATGCACACACAGTTTTTTTCCTGTCAGTCTCTCCGGTTGGTGTTGCAACAGACAGTATTGACATTAGGGACTTTTACTTTTGCGGCTATGTTAAGGGACATGTTGAGTAAATAAAATGACTCTCTACATGAGGCAATGGGAGGTCTAACTGAGGTTAGATGTTTTTTTAGGTTTAAATAAAATATGTCTCCTAATTTGATTTTTTTTCTTAATGCGTGGAAATTCAAAGTCATTCATCATCGGCCTCAGTACCTGATAACTGTGTTTATTGCGTTGTTTTAAATCCTCTCAGGTTTCTTCTGTTGCTGCAGTGTGATCTTGGATCAATGGCCCTCTCTAAGTGTACAGTATGAACAGCAGTAACATTGAGCTGAGAGGACACCGTGAACACAATCGAGCTGCTGTGTAGCGGAAGCAGCTCACAACAAACCATTGTGTCTCTGAGTTAACACTGAAATGGAGAGGAGGATTCATTGGTGTCACTGGGGTCATGGAAGGCAATGGGAGGTTACTAATAGCTCTTAATTAATAATTATGTGAATGTGAGTAATGAAAATGTTCCCATCGAGATCTTGATAGTTTGCAGTGATATAGCTGTCTTTGTCTTCGAGGCTGTGGTTACAGAAAACCCCCTGCTCATTAAGGAAAGACTCTGTTGATATGTATGATTATAGTACTGCAGTAATAACTGTTTAGCAAACTGCTTTCTCAGTAATCTGAGGCCTGTTGTTGTGAGTGATTTAGCAATTTTATCTGACGACTTTGTGCGTTCATTCGTCATGAACGCTGCTGTGTCACTGTGTGCGATCTGAGCAATGACACTGAGAACCTGCAGGCTTGTGACATCAGCTACACTAAAGACAAGAGCAAACAAAAACTCAAATAGACCTTGACCTTTGACCACGACGCCTGGACTTGTTTGCTTTGCTCAATTCTGGAAAGTGGAAAAACTTGCCGTTTTCCAGCATTTCATCTCATTCCAGGATTGTTTACCGCTTTGTACCATTCATGCTGGTGTGTTGCAGAAGTTTTGGTAGACGAATTCAATGAGGTCAGGTCTTGGGTGCTGGAAGTCCTTGTGTCAACAGAAAAGCTGAGTCATTGTCAAACAGTTGTTGTACAGACGTATATTGAATGTAAGGCTTCAATCTCTCAAAAAAAAAAGAAAAAAAAAAAAGAAAGGGACGCCTTTTTGGTAGACCCGCAAGTTTCTCCCGCTCCTGTCTCCCCTGTATTGTATTGTGTATTGTATTGTATGTTTCTGGACGGGATGTAAACTGAAATGTCAATTTCCCGGAGGGGGCACCCAATGGGATCAATAAAGTGTATCTCTCTCTCTCTCTCTCTCTCTCTCTCTGACGACAATCCTTTTTGTAATACATTATTTGTTTTAGTCACCGTGAGCCAAAGTTATATTATTCACACCACACTCATATGAAAATGTCCATTTTCTTCATATTAGTCATTTAATTATTTAAAAATATTTGAAATAATGTTTTCAAAAAAGCATTCCTCTATAACATTGAATATATTACCCCAGTACTAACTGATCTGCCTCATCAGGATTGTGTGGGTGTTATTTGATCAGATTTGATTGGCAGTGGGATGGAAACATAAGCAAACAAGCCCACAGGATATTCCCAGATCCTGACTGGTTCATGGAAATGTGTGACCTGAGCTTTTTCCAACAAAGTCCCACCTGCTCCAAGCCAGTGAGAAGAGACAAAGCGAAAATACAAAAAATCTCTGATTTGAAACAAACAAAACATTTTGAACTTTGGCAGGAAACTTTGTGTTTGAATAGACCCTGTCAGGGCATTCAAATATTTTCAATGTGGAGTAACGTATCTCAAACAAACTCATGCACCTGTATGTGATGCATGTTCTTCTCTCCTTCTGCCCCAGATATTCAAGCAACTTTAAAGCATCATCTTTCACCGAACAAATACAAGCCAAAAAGAGTCTGTTACAACTTGGACGATGGAGCCTTCTCAGTCGGAGATGAACATCTTATCCAACGGGAAAAGTCACGACCTGGTGGATGACGTGGGAGTGCCGGTGAAGACGCTGCTGGAGGAGGATCAGTGAGTTCTCTGCCTTTATTTTAAACACAGATGAATGGCTACCGTTTGCCGCTCACATTCTGGTTAGTGGTATCTTAACACAGCATGTGTCAAGCACTTTCTATACTGAGTCCTTTTGTGTTTCTCCTTTAGTTATACTTGTGTGAAATCCACATCCTAGACTGACTGACAAAAGCTAAAAGAAAAAAATAAAAACACAGGCTTTTAGAGAGTTTGATTTACATGCATCTTCTATGAGTTTCCTATTGCTAATGACCAGAGTAATGGATGTGGTGAACAACATAAAGTATGACCTCCTGCATAATCTTCACTCTCTAAATGCATGTTTACCTTGTTTTTTTTGCTTGTCTCACTGGGTGGATCCTTATACAGAAATGGCACTCAAACAGTCAGGTATGTCTAATTTGTACAAAGCTGCATATGTTTTCCACACATATAATAATATTTGATGACAAATTCAGCACGTGATTCTAACTTCTGTCAGCTGCCGATAGACAGTTTTGGGGAGCAGACAGAGAGAACTAACTATGAATTTGCCCCCCTAGATTTGATGATCCTGATGGAGCGCTGGAAAACGAGGAATTTTTGCCAACTGCAGATGGGAAGAAACCTGTACGCTTCACAGATGTAAGTGTAAAAGTTAGATACTTGTAATAACTGAAAGAGCATTGAGGGTTTTTTTGCTGAAATGAGATTGTTGCTTTTTCCCCTCAGTTTGAAGGAAAGACCTCTTTTGGCATGTCTGTCTTCAACCTGGGCAATGCTATTATGGGCAGCGGGATCCTGGGTTTGGCTTATGCCATGGCCAACACTGGCATTCTGCTCTTCCTGTGAGTATCAATTGGTGGTCATTTGCAAAATATAATCTGCCCATTTATCAAACAGGTAAAGCTTCTTAACACACCGACATGTGGACCAGCACCTACAGCTATGCTCTTCCACTGAAGGGTGGAGGCTGTTAAATGGTTGAATGCACATGAAAGAGACAGAAAAGCATTTGCTAACAGTCCTATAAAGTCGTGAGACTCTCTAATGTACTTTCTGAGGGATTACAGCTCAGGAATGGGCGGCTTTGGCGGTGCGATTAAAGGCCAGGGTGCTGCTGGTGATTTACTACCTGTCATGACATCTTGTATCATATCCTGTCCCATGATATGTCCACCTCCACTCATAACCTTTTTCTCAGGCTCCGTCCCCACCCACATTGACACGTACAGAGCCCAGAAAGACCATAGCCTGGAATAATTGAAACTCCAGACCTCCCTGTGTGAGGAATCTGGATTTCTCACAGTGGTGGAGGAAATATTCAGATCCTTTACTTACTTAATAGTACCACACTGTAAAAATACTCTCAACACTCACTCTCTCTTGTATAAATTGTTCGGTAATTTATAAAAAACACTATATTTCGTAAGCTCATCATACGTTTTTAAAGCAAAATCTTAAGTAACTTGAACTGTCAGATAAATGTACATTTCCTTCTGAACTGTCATGGAGTAAAAGTGAAAAGCAGCATGAAAAGTCACTCCACCACGGATGGCTCATTTACTTCCTTCTGCTCCTTGAAGAAATGCTGCCTGGTTGTCTTGGTCATGTTGTCTGTGTTTGTGTAGCTGTAGAGAGAAAGTAGCAGGACTGGAATAGAGAGCAGCCTCAGTGTTAACCTCAACTGTGGAAACAGTCAGTCAGTTCAATGATGAGTAGCTCTTCTAGTGAAGAACGATACAGGCCTTTTCCTATGAAGCTCTTCTTAGTAATTGGGTCAGTGGTGTTATAACTATATATAGTTAGTGACTGATGGAATTGCTTTGCCATGTAGCAAGGGGTGCAAGACATATTTCATCTACATTTATACACCTTTTCAAAACAGCCAGAGGAAACTAACAGTTGTTACCTGAAAGTTAACAGAGCTCAGTATCATGACAACTAATGTCAAACATAACGTACAATAAACAGCACTTTCGAACTGGTAAACTGCTTGTATCAAGACCAACACATCTGGGTCATCAGATGTAGGTGAAGGGTTCAGGCCTCTGACTATGTTTACAGGCACAAAATATTCCTGTTTTTCCTGATCCCGAAAAAGACAATATTTCTTCTAAGCTGTTTAGATGGAAAATGAAAAGGACATGATTTTCATTCTTTATAATGTTAAACGTAGGTGTGATATAATCTAGTTTCATTATACTTAATCTCATTTTTCTTGCTTTGAGTTTGTGTTTTATGTCCTTAATCAGCTCCTTTTGTACTTAAAATGCAATCTGCTCTTTTAAATCTGTTTAATCCTTGAGTTCAGTGGGATTACAGACAAGTAGCTCTATTAACAGGAGCAGACTGAAGGCATTTAAAAAGCCTTATTATTTTTTATTATTATCATTATTTCAAGCAAAACACTCAGGTCATTAAAAGTGAAACAAGTGAAGTAAGACCATGTGTTTATGGAAACATAAATCAACACTGATGCAAGCTTCTCAGCACTCTGCGTTACTTTGACACATGTATTTTTTTTTATCATTCTGTATCTGCAAAATTTGACCCAATAGTCACTCTGCATGACACGTTCATACGCCTGTGTTCATACGTTTTGCTGTGATGTTTGATCCTTGTTGCCTCAGTGGCACTTCCTCATTCCACCAACTCTATTTTCCTCATTGTGGCTCTCGTAGAGATCATAGCCTCCAAGGCCTTGATCCACCAGCACAGATACAAATAGACGTTCTCATTCCTTGTCAGCATATTTCCAGCGAGGTGCAGACATAGAGCCGGCATGAAAAGCCTGGTGCCTTGCTAGATATTTCACCAGGCTGTCAGGATCCAGGACGTTTCTTCATTTAGACAGGCATCGCACTACATGTAATATTTCCAAAAGATACAAAGCAGACCCGTAAAATAAAAGCTGTTTCAGGGGAATCTGAGGGCTCGACCTCCATCCCTCTGCTCACAGACCATGGGACCGGTTCAGTCTCTTCAGTCATTGCTACATGAAATACAGAGTGTACAGAAATGCTGGGAATAGGTCTGAGAAAGGTGATAGAGTTGGGATCACCTCTGACCTATTAGGAATGCTGACCTGAGACCTCTGCCGCTCTGTAGGAGGACCACCAAGGAAACCAACAAAAGGGTTGTGGGAAATATCATTTTCTTCTGTGTGTAGGACTCAATATCAATGGAGAACATTTATATTCTATTATAAAAAG
Source organism: Centropyge bicolor (assembly GCA_037975185.1). Classification (NCBI taxonomy): domain Eukaryota; kingdom Metazoa; phylum Chordata; class Actinopteri; family Pomacanthidae; genus Centropyge; species Centropyge bicolor. Next base: position 7,564,245 of record JBBMOC010000012.1, on the reverse strand, counting down.
ACTTGCTTTTAGAAGAAAGCCTTGTCTTGTTTTATCCTGAATATTTGTTTGAACTGTTTGTGTGTGTAGTGTCACAATAATACAATTAGCATTTTAAAGCAATGAACAGCGTCACTTTTAGAATGTCATGCAACTGCAGTGACGTAATGGAAAATGAGCTGCTAGAGCTGCCGCTGCAGTTCAACTTCCCAGGCTTAATGAAATTGTTTCCTCCCATTAATACATAACGTCACATCAAACAATGAGTGAGATTTGTGTGGTTATGTGCTCACATGCAAGAACTTGCACAGTAAATCATGACTTAATGCAAATGGATACAGAAATGCACAGAAGAGGAATCCCAGAGGGAATGTAGGACGTTGGTTCAGTAATATATGGTTTGCATATACAGAGCTAAAGCATTCAGGTAGTAGACGGCTTCTTCTTCTGTGTTGTGTCACAGGTTTCTTCTGACTGCAGTAGCAGCTTTGTCATCTTACTCCATTCATCTGCTGCTCAAATCCTCTGGAATTGTGGGTAAGACTGTGTCATTTCTCTGTCGTTTGTAAAGAAGCAATGCAGCTATATATTATTGTGTAAATTATTGTGTGTGTTGCTTGAAAGGGAATTAGTCTGACTGCTTTAAACACACCACAGCAGTATGTTTGGCAATTACAGTTAAATTGTTGTTTACATGCCAGATTTAGTATTAGAAGGACTTGATTTCTGCTTATCTTCTCTATGGGCTTAGACTGACTATTAGAAGGAAAAGTTCTGAATTAGTATATTTTATAATCCAGCTTTAAGACAAACATTGAAACAGTTTTTCACCCACCCACCAATCACAGATGTGCAATCTTTCTCATTATTTGATTTTTTTGAAAGTTTTTTATTGTTTTGCTCAGAGGGACATCTCGGCAAACATTGAGCGAGTATTATTGTTTGTAATCTGTTTACAGGAATTCGAGCTTATGAACAGCTGGGGTACAGGGCCTTTGGCACTCCTGGAAAAATGGCTGCTGGTATTGCGATCACCCTGCAGAATATTGGAGGTGAGGAGACAATATGATTAATGTGTTTCCAAATACGGGTGTGGACTGTTTGCAAACTCCCTGTAGCAGAAAAAATTATACTTACATGACAGTTTACATTTGCCTTACTCAACCACACACACACAACTATATTCATTCAATCCACCAGTATTACTTTGGCTTTTGTTTTTGGCCTTTAAGTTTGGAATATGGGGATGTACTAACAAAAGTTCCTCCCACTCACTGGACACCATGTAGCTGTTTCTCACAAAATTTTTGTGGGTCTACTCAATCATAAACTTAATACAGCACCATGATAGGCCCCTTTTGTAATGCTTAAGGAATGATAGAGGGGTTTTCATAAAGCTTTATCAGCCTCAGGTAGGTTCAATAACTGCACATGAATCACCAGCTGCTGTCATGATTGGCTCACTGGAGACAGTAACTCACTTTGCAGGACCATGACCGGGAGGTTGAGTCCAGTCCAATGCAATTCAAGAGCATTTGAACAATTGGGTTTCTTTCTATTGTATTCATAGAGTAAAATCTTCGGGGGGTTTTCTCAGATGCATTTTCTCCAAGTTTATGGTTTCAGTTAATGTGCTTGTTTAGTTGACTTTAAACGACAATCGTTTGGTCTGTGAAATGTTATGAAAGAGTGAGACAATTCCTTAAAGCCTAATAGGATGTGTTTAGATTTTTGTCTTGTCTGACCAGCATTACAAAACTGAAACATAGTGAGTTTATTATCACATAACAAAACAGAGAAAAGCAACAGAATTCTCACAATGCAGAAGATGAAATTAGGTAATATTTTGTATTTTCTTTTGCGAAATTACTGAATTCAATCAGCATAACAATTGTGAATTACATTTGTGTTGATTGATGGACTGATTGACTGATTTATCATTTCAGCTGTAGAAAGTTTTTTCCTCAAAATTAAAGAATAAATGCTGTTTCAAAGCAATACAGCTCTGGTGGGGAAATGTTGTCTTTTTATCAGTCTAAAAGTTGTCAAAATTAAATATACTGAGTTTAAAACAAGTGGAATCTGGTGATGAAATGAACATCCTCCGTGTCGCTACAACATGAATACTTGACCTGCGTGTCACTTACACAACCACACTTGTGACTTGACTTCACTGGTGTCAGTTTTGTTCAACATACATTCACACAAGCATTTCATGAAGTCTCTGTCTCGTCTATTGCAGCTATGTCCAGCTACCTGTACATTGTTAAATCTGAGTTGCCACTGGTGATCCAAGCTTTCCTGAAGGCAGATCCCAACTCCGAGTGAGTATAATCATTCATCATGTGCTGCTGCTAAAGTGCACATGGTCCCTGCCTGCTGTTGGCCCACAGCTCAGCTCACTGTGTGCAGCGGTCAAGGGGCCTGGAAGACAATGTGGGCAGCGAATATTTCAGTTTGCACCATCCATTGATTCAGTCAGTGTGGGGGTGTGATGGGAACGGCTGCATGTAATTGGCTGAGCCATGTGGGGGGGGGTCCTATCTGTCAGTTATGTATACACACAACATAAACCCTCAGTGCTGTCTGCTTGTGGAGGCAAGCAGCAGCAGCGTTCACGTCAGAGTCGCGCCACAGACACTCTGCATAAGGACATGGAGGACTGAAGTGGATTTCAGCTGCCTGTTCCAATCTAAAAACAAACCTTGTGCTCTGAAGAGATCTCAGCCGCTGCAGACGCCACTTTTAACACATCTCAGATCTGAAAGATAAAAAATCTCTTTAGAAATGTCAGCACCCCGTCTCTACCTGTTGCGTATTAATGATAAACATCCAGACAGTCCTGTTATGAATATCTCATTCTCACAACACATAACATGATCCTTGTGAACCCCGAAACCTCGCCAGATATCCATCTTAGTATGTGGCCTGACATGTCTCGCTCTTGTCTTGCTGTCGTCTCGTTCAGGGTGTCTTTTATGACATGCCCTATAGAAAGCATGCTAAGCCTTCTGAAGGGCATGTCAATGCCCTTTATCACTGATTACAGTGGGATAGAGTAATACTTATATCTGTGTTTGCATGTATTTGTGTCAGGGTCAGAGGCTTAGCTACAATCAGACTTGACGTATGAAGCTCTGTGACTCTCGCTCTCTCTATGTCACACACACGCATACGCACACACACACACACACACACGAATGACAGCAGCAGGTGGTGTAACATGGCTGCCAAATTCCGAGGCCAAGCATAAGGACAGGTCAGATTGGGGCCGCCTCTCAACAGCCGAGACACACACACTGTTCGTTTCCACTCCAAGAGACTCTCGCTGTTCAGATCTGTGGCGTCAGGAGAAGAGAGTGGAATGAGTGGCGGGTGGGTGGAGGGGTGGGTGGGGTTGATGGGTTTGTCGTGGAGTATTATTATGGTCACAGAAAGAGAAGGTCAGATATGCAGAAGATATTTGGACTTGAAACTTGACTTGGACTTGACTGTGCTGAGAATCAACTGATGCTTATTCTTTTAAATCTATTTTTTATTTAAGAATTGTGACCAAATCATAAAATTGAAATAGTGAAAAATATATAATCAAATAATTGATTTAATAATAAAAGTGAAATAAAATAGGATGAAATAAACTGTCTGGTAATATTTAATCTCTATTAATATTTGTGTAATAACATAATATTACAGGCTTATCTATCATAGTATATATATTTATATGCACACCTGTCTACAACATGTTGTCATTCTGTACAAACATCTACTACGTTACAGTACAGTTTATACCTTTACTTACTTGGCTACCACTGCATTATATTTTATTCTGATGTTTTATATCATATTCCCATATTTTAGCTGCAGCACTGTTTTATATCTTAGATTCGATTTTGTTCCAAAGTCATGATTTTTCCTTATCCACATTTTTTATACTTTTATACTGTATTACTGCTGGAGTGAGCTCTAAGCTTTTCATTGCCAATTACTGCTTTACTGTAATTGCTGTGCATATGACAATAAGGAAGTAGAACTAATATCCTATATGTGGCAAAATCCCAAACTATGAAAAATAAATAAATCAGTGTCATGCAGGCCTTTTCTTAACCACACAACTTACATATTTAATCATAAGGCCTATGCATTGCAAAAACTCTGCCTCAGCTATGTATTAACACATCTTTCACGCAATTATGAAGACTTATGTAATGTGACCATGTGACTTCTTGACTTGGATTGCTCTCAACTGGCTTGAGATTTGACTTGGACTCGCCTCTGAATTTGCAGCAGTCGCACTTCATCTCACATGTGAAAGCAGATCGCCTGAAATGACCTACTGACCAAATGTCCAAAGAGGACGTGACCTGTGCTTAGTGTGACTTCCCCTTGCTTTCAAGGGACACACACACCTGTGCACACACACACACACACACTACTCTCATAGATCACTGTATGCTCCAGCCTGTTGGGGCCTCGGCAGACAGCTGATCCCGCTGGCTGCGTCTCGTTCAGAGAGTTAAGAATAACAGGCTTAGCAGCTTAAAAAGGGGCTGTCGGACACAAAGACTGCTCTGTACACAGGATTTAGGAGACACTGGTCTTTAATGGTTTGACAGTTTCTATAAGCTTCCTGTTGCTGGTGGTCCCCTCAGGTCCACAGCTACTGATGTTTGAGATTTACTATCGCTGCCCTCGGAGGATATTTGTTTTCCTGAGCGAGACACGCAAGGACAGTTTGTCTTTTCTGCTCCATTAAGTAAACTGATTGCCCACCTCAAGGACTGAAACAAGTCTCTTCACATGACCATAAACAAGCTGTTTAACCATATACCGATACCTGTTTACTATAAACAATCATGTCAAGCTAGTGAAATATGTAATTTTAGTCTCATATTATATGACAAGGTCAGAAGAACATGACCTGTATCCCGGCACCAGCATGTCCATATGTGTTCAGAGCACACATGCTCTGTGCAGCCTTTTAGGTTTATATGAGGGAGTTTTATGAAGGACATTCTCAGGAGGTTTGTTTAGTGGGAGGTAATGTGTGGTGCCACATATAGCAGATGATGATACAGCAGCATGGATCCAAGGGGAAGCAGGGCTAAGATTGGATATGTCATTTCATCCTCACATGTTTTTAGCCTAGATCCAAAACTGTTCAAGCACTGCCTTAAAGATGTAAGCTCTTCCAGGTGTTATAGTATTGGGGTGAGTCATAGAGATGTTTTTTTTTTTTTGCCGGGGTTGGTATGAAGGAAAGAAAAAAGAGGGACAGATGGCAAAGGTGTGATGGAATATGCTGACATTGGTAATATTTACTGACACCCTAAGTGCTGTCTTGTTTAGGCTCCACCATGTCTTCCCTTTCTGCAGCTGTGAACTGTCAACATAAATCATCAGTTGTGTAATGGTGTGTTCCAATATGTCTGTGAAGAGCAATGTAAGCAGACACGCTGTCTTTCTACCATGTTTGCAACAGGTTGCTGTCTGTCATCAAATTGCAGCGCATGAAACGTACATCATTCAAACAAGTGCTCTCAGACTTTGATTTCAGAAAAAGTAGCAGCAACAATGTCACTAAATGTGTAAACCGATTTCTTACCAGCTAAAACTTTCCACTCTATTTTAGTCTCTGTGTACCGCGCCTCTGTGCCAATGTTTGAAATATTGAGCTCACCAAAGTAAACAAGATTTTTCTCCATACAGTCTGTGGTACTTGAATGGAAACTACCTGGTCATCATGGTCTCTGCCAGTATCATCCTGCCCCTGGCTTTAATGAAACAGCTCGGTGAGTAGAGCTGGTTGGACCTGTTTTATAACACTATTATTCTACTGTGACTGATGGGAATGAGGCGTATCATCTGTGTATGTGGCTTTAAATGTTAAATGCATATTCATAAATGAAGTTAGGCACGTTAGGGACGTTAAGTCAAAAGTATGAAATACAAATGCTTCCATGGTCATAATTTTGACTTATCATTAGTGTTTTCACTTCAATCATTCATAAATATAATGTATATTTTTCTTCTTCTGCTGGAACTGGGCTTCCATAAGTTCCAGTTTTTGTTCCTGGCTCCTATTATTAATAGACTATTTAGTCTGCCTCTCTGGAACATCATCTGTTTTTACTCAGACTTTGTTGCGAAGCCCGTTACAACTTTTAGACCCTTAAACTTTAGTGAATAAATGTGAGGCAGTTTAGTTCTTTTCCAGTGGATTCCAAAACATTTTACATTAAACTCCAGCGTGCTTACCTAACACATACTGCACATTTGCCAATGTTTTCTGAATCTATCTTTAGGTTTTCTTAATGAACTGTGAACTACTGTGTTTTCTTTTGACTTTGAGCCAACTCAGATAATGGCGTATTGACAGAGTTAGGGTTGACCTTCAAGTCGAGCAATTAGTGTGAGTCTTTATCCCACCGCTGGCAGTGGAAACAGCAGGTGTCCAATTAGACATCATTTTCCTTGGGATGATCACACCCTCTATTCCAGCCCAAGCTTTTCATTACTTCATGAAATAAACATGCTCTGTCTGGTCTCACGGTGCACTGAGGTGAATCTATTTATGGACCAAGAAACCTTTTTGGCTGTAAACTTTGTGGACTTCTTGTGCCACTTATAAACAGTCTCTTTCGTTTTATTTTCAGGTTACCTCGGCTATACCAGTGGATTTTCTCTTAGCTGCATGGTGTTCTTTCTCACCGCTGTAAGTTGGTCCGGCTCACATAGCCAGCTCACACATCGTCACAGTGACTCGTCTGTAGGAGGCTCATTTGTTCTGGCATGTCATCTTAGCCCTCATGTAGCTCATTTTCCCACCTTTGTCTTTTTCCCACCCTCTATTTTCAGCAGTATGTGGCTATGTTTGATAAGAGCTGCTTAGGCACATCAAAGGTTGAGAGTAAAACCGAAGTACTTAGAGGCTGAGTCACACTAATCTGATGTGAAATGGCTTTTTTGAGCTTGGTTGGGAATATCGAGAGCCTTTGTTTACTGACTCAAACACATCCCCTCATCCTTGCATCTTTTTGATTATACCCTTTGCTCCCCCTCCCCCTTCTCTTGCATCTGCAGGTTATCTACAAGAAGTTTCAAATCACCTGTCCGTTCGAGGAGTTCTCAGCCAACAGCACCGCTGCCCACCTCAGCCTGAACGTTTCGAGCCACGGCCACGAGTACAGCAACGGCCAGGTTCACGAGGACGACGACTCCCACTGCGTCACACGCATGTTCACCATCAACTCACAGGTGGGCGGCTGAGGCCAAGATACAGCCTGCTTATCTGGCTTGTTTTTGAACATTAAGGCCATAAATATTGGAGGTCTGCAGTTGTGCACACTCGCCTGAGTTCCCACACTTAATCTGGGATTCTTGTCTGCACTGCTAATCATAGAAAGCCATGTGTTTATGTGCTCCTCACAGACAGCATACACCATTCCCATCCTGGCTTTCGCCTTCGTTTGCCACCCTGAAGTCCTCCCCATCTACACTGAGCTCCGCAAGTGAGTCACCCCTCTGTCTCCTGCAACATTTAAAAAACATGTCAGTGCAGAATGTGGCAGTCACACAACTTTCGCATCTCTGGTTTTAGTCCAACAAAGAAGAGGATGCAGCAGGTGTCCAACATCTCCATCTTCGTCATGTACACCATGTACTTTCTGGCAGCTCTCTTTGGCTACCTGACCTTTAAAGGTGAGAGCACTGTTGGAGTTTGTGTTTACAGTATCAGTATAAGCATACAAATGTTTATGGAATATTATTGATAGATATTTCTTACAGTCAAAAGCATGAGGAGAGCTGCTTTGACTTAGAGGCAGTAGATCTGAGAGATCCTTTGTTGGGGAAAAATAGTTTAAAAGAATAGTTCAAGGTCACTCTGATATTTGAAAACTTTTCTTTTGTTGGTTTCTTTGTTTCACAATGTTAAAGATGGCATATTATTCTTTTGGGCTACACATTATATTCAAGAATTAAATGTAAAAAACAAACAAACAAACAATAATTTAGCACCACATTTAATCATTGTAGGTGAATACAATCTAATTTGGATTGTGTGCTTGTTCAAAGTAAGGTCTCTATTTCACTAACAAACATTTTTTTTTACTGCACAGAGACACTTTTTGGTGACTGTATTGGAGAAAAGATAATTTTGTCTAAATGGAGCAATCTACAGGTTCTGACATTGTGTTTGCTGTTATCTATTGCAGCTCTAATTTGTGATTTAAGCTAATGAGATATTTACAGTTTTAGATAATAATGTTGCAGTTTTTAAAAATACTACAATATATTTTATGGCGATATACAGTGGCAGGAAGGAGAAAGTCACTTTTCAAACAGATGTTTTAATATATGTATTAGTGGTTAGTATTTGTCTGTCAGGTATAGTATTTGCTTCTCTTCCTACATAGAGCCCAAGCTCCCTCTTGTGGTTAAAAAGTGTGAGCTTGAAGGCAATATTTCTGAGAGATGTTCCATATGAGAAAACTTTATTAAAAAGTGTGTTTTTCTCTCTATTTCTATAGACAATGTGGAGCCTGAGCTGCTGCACACTTACAGCCGGATCGACCCTTACGACACTTTGATCCTGTGTGTGCGAGTGGCCGTCCTCACAGCTGTAACCCTGACCGTCCCTATCGTACTGTTCCCTGTGAGTTTGTTAGCTGATTGGTTCCATGTAATGATCAACGAATATCATTAATATCATTGCTGTGTTATTATTTCCTTGCTGAATCCTATGTGTGTGCCCGTCCACAGGTGCGTAGAGCCATCCAGCAGATGTTGTTCCCCACCAAGTCTTTCAACTGGTTGCGTCACATTGCCATCGCTCTCATTCTGCTCACCTTCATCAACATGCTGGTGATATTTGCTCCCAACATTCTGGGCATCTTCGGTATCATTGGTAAGAACAGCACCCATCAGGTCATGAACTCCTCCTGTTAATGTTAAGACGATATGACACATTTTTAAGGTGGACTGCACACAAAGCGCCATCGCCATGATTGCTTAAAGAAATAAAGAAATACATAAAAAAAAACAGAAGGCTGTCATTTGCAAATGAACTGTGTTTGCCGACAACAGTTTTACAAAGTGTCCCTGAGTCCATATAGTAAGTGTTGAACCTCTCTCCATTCTGGCTTCTGAATGAATGAGTCTTTCCAGGATTAACCTTTCATACCCACTCAATCTTACTATCACCTGTTACCAATGAACCTGTTTACCTGTGGACTGATCCAAACAGGTGTTTTTGGATCAGTCCACAACTTTCACAGTCTTCTGTTGCTCCTGTCCCAACTTGAAACATGTTACTGCCACCAAATTCAGAATAAGCAGGTCTTTACAAAAATCAATGATGAGGTCAAACATTAAAAATATTGCCTTTGTCCTGTCAGTTGAGTATGTGTCAAAAAGGATTAGCAAATCATCACATTGTGTTTAATTCACGTTTAATACAGTGTCCCAACTTTTTTGGAATCAGGCTTGTGCAACATACCTGAATAGCATTAGATAACAAAATCATTGATTCATTCTTTCAGGTCTTATTTGTCCATTTGTCTGGATTTATTTGACTACAGCTTCTAACCTGCATCAGGATGTGATTGCGCTTTATTTATTCTGTCTCTGTTTACAGCCTGAACCCTCCTGTTTGACGGGGCAGTGTCTGTAGTGTTTGGAGCATTCTAGTTCCTGACACAAAAAAACATTAAAAGCATCACTAAAGAACGTGACCACAGCGTGTTTGCTCTCAGACAAACTGGCGACCTGAGTCAATATTTTTGTCACACTCTGTCCTCAGATGGGTGGTCAGGTTTCACAGGTTAGAGATGAAAGTTGAAAACATGTAAGTTAAAGGACTCCCCAAGGGCATCTTCAAAGCAACAGATTCAGCTCTGACAAACATATGTATGCATTTAAATACGCAGGTGGGAGTATGTTGCTTGAGTAACACACGAATGTATGGAAAAAGGAAGATGGTCAGATGACGCAATATACAGAGCTGTTTGCAGCAACCTTTGTCCATTTTTAGGGTTCACAGTCCCTGAATTTATCTGTGTTCATTTTGAGCTGAACAACAGATGAAATTCAAATACAAACAATGACACAAATATCTGAGCTAATATAGAATGTGTAAAGCAGCCGTCTGGAGCTTTTTCTGGTTTTTACTGGAACATTTTCTGAGTTAGAATCAGATTTATTGCCAAGAAGGTTTTCAACATACAAGAAATTTACTTTGGTATTTTGGTGCGTAACCATGACAATAAGCATATGAAGAGACAAGGAATTAGAGTTAGTTATACACAGACTTTAATTTTGTGTAAGATGTAGTGTGTTACCCTCTCACTTTCCATCACCTTTAGATTCTTTGTATACTGTAAAAAGTACTGAATGGTGGCCTCTTCATAACATTTTAGGCCGCTTTAGACTTTTCTCGATTGCAGAAATATATGTAAAATAAGTGGACAGTGACACATGTTGCTCGGTAATGGGCAGATACAACGACAAAGAACAAATAAATACACAAACAAACACCTAAATGACTCGTCAAACACAGGTAAATATTCTGTAGTCACATAAAAGAAGTAGATTATTATTTCAACCAAACTTTACAAGATTGCAAGATCATCTCTTTGGTGGCGTTCCATCAGAATGAGGACAGATCTGCACCTTTGAAAATTATGTTATTATAAGAGAAAATCAATAAAAAGTCAAAATGATTTCAATTCCATGTTTCATCGTAGCGTCACTGTGTTCAGTAAAACTTCTGTATAGCACTGTATGCTTTCTTTTTAACCTTTCCTTTTCTCTGTACAGGTGCCACGTCGGCTCCCTGCCTCATTTTCATCTTCCCCGCCGTCTTCTACATCCGCATCGTTCCCAAAGATGACGAGCCCATGAACTCTACTCCTAAGATACTGGTGAGGCCTTGAAATCTCCCTTGAATCATTATGCTAATTTGGTGCTTATGCTGAGTCATGTTATATATTTGTACATCAGAGTTCTTGATAATTAAGCTTCTGCACCACCGCTGTGTTTTCCCCTTCTCTCTTAGGCTGCATGTTTCGCTGCTCTGGGCGTCTCCTTCATGGTGATGAGTCTGAGCTTCATCTTCATCGACTGGACAACAGGGGGTGGCCACGCTGCTGGAGGCCACTAGATGCTGCTTCAGTGTGTGTGTGCATGTGCGTGCGTGTATGTGTCCTTGTGTGTGTGTGTGTGTGAGAGAGAGAGCTTTGGAAAGGGGGAAAAAGAACTGGTCAATGTGAGGGGAGCACTATCACTATCAGTGGGAACACACTACAGGGCAGCCCAGCACAGAGCCTGGGGTTTGTTATAGTACAAAATATACAGGTAGTATGTTGGTTGAAATCACACTAATACCGAGCGAGTCAAATTAGCTTTTTGACTGTAACTTAAAACATATCTGAACAAAATCCTTTCATAACATTGTTCTATAATTAAATTTAGTGTAGTCCAGTAGTGATGCAGCATTTCTGAATAATCAGGACTGAACAGTGTCCTTTTTTTGTTATTGACCTTAATGAGGAAATGGTCCTTTCTTGTTGCTTCCTCTTTATTTACACACAAACAACTGCAGCTGGTACTGTGCAGACAAAGAAGGTGTGATTAGGCTGAAGTCAGGAAGGCATCAAGGTATACATGAGAAATAACTCATATGTTATTTTTACACAAGAGACGCACAAAAGAGGACAGACCTGAACCAGCAGGAGTCTGAACTGTTCACCCTGGTGTAATATAAGACAAAAAAAAGTGCTTTAATGCCTTAGAGTGCAGGTCATGATCTGTTGCCAGAGTTATTATGTCGTATATCGCACAGTCTAAGCTTTTGTTCCAGATCAGCTATCGTTCAGAAACCCGGGTGCCTTTTAGCATTTGGAACAGCACATAAACTTATAATTAAAAAAAACCCAGGAGTGTATATTTATTTAACTACTATATCTATGTTTTTAATTAAAATGGACTGTATTTAACTACTGTATATGATGAAGTTAATGATCCAAATACATTATGTTTGATGTCAGTATGTTAAACACAATGCTTGATTTTAGGATTTCATAACTGCCTTTGTAAAACTTATAGCACATACACACCAAACAGACCATGGATATAAATATAAGTACAGCTCAAGTTAACCCCGAGTTCACCTTTGAGTCATTAATCTCTTAAATTATTGATAGACCCTTTGAATTTCTCATTACATTTTTATAAATTCAGCAATCACTTTGGCCACACTTTATGATTATATAACATATTCTCTATCTACATGTTTTTACATTTCATTGAAGTTTTATGATGCCCACACTGAGTGAAAATTCAAACCTACCATGCCATATTTTTTCAAGGCTGCAGAGTTTGACATTTTGAATAAGTAAATGCCCTTATTTAGGGTTAGATTAGATACTACTCTCATATCTGTACATATACAGAAATAGCCATATAGCTTAGTTTAGCACAAAGACTGGAAGCAGGGTTAAACTTACTGATTAACACTTTATATCTCATTTATTAAACCAGTAGATTACAACCAGCAGAGACTCTACTTTACTTAAATAAGTCAGAAAATATCTATCCATGCAGACAGTTTTTGTTGCGCAGGTTATGACCTACACTGTATGGACCTTACATATGGACATCCAACGTGTGTACGTATCTCAAAACCTGTGCAAATGAAAATCATCTTGGCTAGACACCACTAAGTTGTTTTTTTTTTATAATGACCCCACTCAAGCTCTATGGATTTGAACATCTCCTGTCCAAGCAATGTCAATTTGTAAAGATGAACCCGCTGGTGGGTGTGGCAGAGTTGAACAAGTTAATTTTATAATTGGAAGATGTATTCTGCTTTTTGAATTCTGTGGTAACGTCTTTGCCGTACTGGTTTGTAATATTTTGATCTGCTTTCACCCTTGTTGACTATTTAGACTTGAGGTTAATGTTTTGCATGCTGTCATGTCCAGTCTGTCCTGTAGTCGGTGTAGTGAAGTCACAGTAAGCACAGATTTTCCTGCTGACACTGTCACACAGACGGGTGACAACTTAAAGGAACATGAAGGGTCTCAGCAAGTGTTGGGTCAACACATGCTGCCAGAACAGGTTTAATGTGCCTTGGCAATGATTGTACAAGTGTCAGACTCTACTGGAGGGATGAACACCTTTCTTCCAACAAAAGATATCATTTGTTGATGGTGGTGGTCAAGTCCAACTAAAATCTCCCATAGGTGTTCAATTGGGTTGCGATCAGGTGACTGCAAAGGCCATAGCATATGATTCATATCATTCTTATGCTCATCGAATCATTCAGTGACCCAGCGTCCCCTGTGGCCGGGCATATTGTCATCTTGGAAGAGACCACTCCCATCAAGACAGGAATGATTCATCATAGGATAAAGATGATCACTCAGAACAACTTGGTATGGATTTGCAGTGACCCTTAAGGGGACAAGTGGATCCAAACAATATCAGTAAAATGACCTCCACGGCACAACAGACACATCACTGAGAGGTTCAGGCCTGTACCGTTCTCTACATGCACTTGCCCACTTGTCAAAAACATGAAGGATCTGACCATATCACTTTTCCCCACTTATCTGTAGACCACTGCAGATGGTTTTTGCACCACTAAACTCTGAGATGTGCATTTACTCACAACCCTCCTATATCATCTCACTCTGTGTAATTATGGACGGACTGTTCCTGCTGATCACGTCCTGCATCGACATTCACCTGTGGAAGAGCTGCTCTTCTGTTTGTCCTTACATATCGCATGGCCATCAAATGTGTGCCATCGATACCTTTTTCAAAATCACTTAGATTTTCTTTCTTGCCATCCTGATGTAAAATCAGAATCAACTGGGCCTGCTCACCATGTTTATACATGCTGCAGAGCATGATGGGAAGTACTACTTACTTTACTACTTAATGGTACCATGCAGTGTGCTGTGTGGAAGCATCTGCACTTGTTGTGTCTTGTTTATTCAGGTTTTTCCTTTAACTTGTCACCCGTCTGTAGATGTTATTGTAATCCTGTATATTTGGCATCTTATAGTGAGGTGAACTGAAGTCCCATTCTGTGCTACACGTATTATAGTGTTATATTAGTATTATGAAGCCCTTCTTAAAAGATGCTACATGAAATAATGTTTCAGACATTACTGTTGTGATGTTCTGTCGGTGATTGGTTTTGAGTTCAATTTTGGGATGTGGACTTTGAGGAGTTCTTCAGGTTAATCTTGCATCCCATGATAGCACTGATAACCTGCATATATGTTAACTTGCTGCAAATTGAAGGAGCATTTAATTATAGATAAATATAAATCACAGATGAACAAGTTTAAAAACAGCACAAAATGCATTAATACTTGCTGCTCTTACCCAAAGATGGTTTTATATTGTATCGCAACTCTCTGGCTTCAGAAAAGTCCTGCGAAAATCATCACTTCTCTCTTTATTTATACTGTATATTACTCTATTTTGCGTTTATTTAGCAGTTTTGATTCCTGATTTTTACAGATAAATTATGAACAACAGCAAAGGAAATACTTAGTGCACGTATTCACCTCTGTCCCTTGCTTTGCTCTGTCCCTTTTCCACATGTATTTGCAGTGGTTGTTGTGTAAATCGAGGTTCAGTTTTGACATGTATAGCAAACACTTTAAGGGATCATGCCAAAATAACAACTGACTACCTACTGCTTTGAAATGCCTTTCGCTTTTAAACAGGTACCACAATTTTAATACCAGATGCAGTATATCGGATATGCATTTTTCATGTATCTAAACAAATCTATGTGATATTTTATTATAGCTGTTGTTCAAGACGTAAATCTATGGAGATGACACGACTATAAAATAATAATAAGTATATGGATTTTGGTGAATAAGACGTGGCTTTATATAAATAATGTATATAAATGTAAACCTTTTATATTTGTGATGCATATTTACAGTAGCTTGTAAAGTGTAAATAGCAGGGACAGTTTTAGTTTGGCAATAAAATAATTGTAGATGTTTTTACATTGTCTCTGTTGTCATCATTTCCAATTAACTGAGGCTAATTCCATTTAATGGATTCTATGCATTTAATTGACATTTACACATTTGATCAATGCAGGAATATCTTCATTCCCAAACCCACTTATTTTTGTAGAAACAGAGTTTATCTATTCCTGGTCACTGTTCTTATCATGTGTGTCAAGGCTGAGTTTTGTTGACAAAAAACCATGAAACCTGAACTTCAGGTCATCATGCTCTTCACTGCTGACCGCGTTATATCAACATACTGCAAGTTTCTACTGTAACATATCAACACTAACTCATTTAACAAGCTTAGCATAGACCTTCCTGTTTCTGACACCTCAAGCACTACAATGTAATTTTCCCACCACACTGAAGCTCTCTTATAAGAACATATATACTCTGCTATAGGGTAGAAGAGGAAGATCATTGCAGCAACATTATGTGAATTAGCAACAAAACATTTTCCATCACATTAACTCCATAGGTCTTAAATTTGATATGCATTTGCTGTATGTCTTTTACAAAAGTAATGTGATGTTTAAGACTGTGAACCAGTGTAGCTCAATATTCATTAACTAAATTAAGTTGCTTTTACATCAGTGGTTGAAACCAACGATTATTATGTTTATATTTTAAAAAAATATTTTCATTTTCACCTTATTTTTTAAATGCTTATCATTTTACTTTGCTCCATTTTACTATATTTTACAATTGTGACTTATTTTATTTTAGAAAGCCCTCTGATCTTTATTCTTGAAAGGTGCAACACAATTATTATTTTTTTATTATTGTTGTTGTTGTTATGTCTGTTCAGAACATAGAACTCAGTAACTGCAGACACCAGAGAAAATATCTATGTGTGTCCATGTGGGGGCGCTGTCAACCAACTGATCCATCAGCCTGACTGTGTGCCAAGGTATTTCATAAACATGTGACACTCAGGCACATTATCCATTTCACCATCCAGCCCTGCACCTTGCAGACACAGAGCAGCTCCTGCATGCTCCAGCTCAGATTCCTGCACCAGTCTGATCCGGGAGCACCGCAGAGGACCGAGGCTGGCACAGCGCCCGCTGCAGGCCGCACACCGCACTGCTCCAATCACGCCTCGCTGACTCCTACTTAACAACGCACGAGCCTCGGAGCTCACCTGTTTTCAACCGCACCATCGCGACAAGTTGCGAGCCTCTTCCAGCTGGAGGTGTGAGGGTCTGCAGCAGCTGGATCGATGCAGGACTCTGAGCCTGTCGACATGGACCAGCGGTAACAGATCGGCACCCACCAGATGATCCAGATTCATCTCTGAGCTCCTGGTTGCAGAGCAGAGCAGAGCATTGACTTTTTTTCTGCCGTGCGAAAAAAAAGAAGAGAGGGAAAAAAAAACCCTGCTCCATCCCTGACACCACCAGCTCTGCAGCCTGCTTCTCTGGAGCCATGGGCTGCACGGTGAGCGCCGAGGACAAGGCTGCTGCCGAGAGGTCAAAGATGATAGACAAGAACCTGCGAGAGGACGGAGAGAAGGCAGCCAGAGAAGTCAAGCTGCTCCTGTTAGGTAGGTTACAGCTCAGCTTATGATAAGAAACTGTGAGAATGTTTGTTGCTGCAGATGAGGAAACATCTGCACAGTGAATTTCAGTAAACATCAAAGCAGCTCAACATGATGCTGGACCATATGAATGCATGATAGAAATGAAGGTGGAAGTAAATAAAGTTAAGACTTGACCACCCTTAAATCATATTGTGAACTAACCCAACCATCTCCAGGTCCTCCAAGGATCCAAGATAGGGGCCTGTGCCATTTCAAGTCATTTCATCTACAGCACAGAAAAGAGGCCATTTCACTTGTTCATGCTTCCACAGCCCGCAACTGTGTTATTAATTAGCCGACACATGTGTCCATGCACATGGAGATAAGTCAGATATCATCATGTCAATATGCTGCACAGCTTCTCAGAGCTGCGAGCTGGCAATCTGCCCAGGAAGCTTTAATTCAATATATCAAACCTGTGGACTAAACATTAACAGGGTGACACTTCAGCACAGCTCTTTATTACACATCAGTCTGTTCTTACCGTGAAATACAGTGGAGTACAGTCTTTTATTATCAAGTAGATTCTTGAGCTGGAGCATTTTCCTTCTTCTCTTGCATGTGCACACACAAGCACACACAACAAACACACACCCTCCCACTCACTACCACATTTCACACTTCCCCTCTTATCCGAATCAGCTGTCTTTGCAGTCATCTGGCTCTTGATGTGTTTGTCTCCTTCTTGTGTTTAAATGTGCACACAACTCATCTTACAAGTGACCTGTAGTATTATCTGTAACTCAAGGAGCGTGTGTGTGTGTGTGATGGGTGGGGTGGGGTGGGGTCAGTGTGGGTGGGGTTGGATCCTCTTGCTGACCAGTGGATCTAGTTCAGTGCTGAGGATCTGCAGGATGGCTGGTTGTTAAGGTTTGATCGATGGAAAATGTGGAGGTGTTTTGGCTGCACTCACTCATTATCAGACAGAAGGATCATGAATAATACAGGTTTGCCGTCAGTTGCAGTATTATCCAAAAATCATCTGTAAACATGTAATATCTTGATGGTACTTCTGACTTCATTGTACATGAATGAATCGTTTCACCACGTTAGATTCGACATTTTGAATCTGATGTTCTTCACACATGGACACACACCTTCGTATCTTTGAAATATTATGGAGTATGTTTGTTACTATAAGGTGACAATCACAGTGAGCCAACAGGGCAAAAATCATTTTTAAAACTATAGACAAAAGAAAACTGGGAGCAGAGCCAGGGAGCTTGGAAGTAGAAGTATTTCTGAAGTGGGCCTTTTTTATGTACAACATTATGACATGTCACAGTATGATGAGCATGTGTGCAAATAGTAAAATTAATGGCTAAATTCACTGTCAAAGTCAAAATGTCTCCTGCCATAAAAGGCCTGTCATTATTATGAACCAACCTATAAGATGGTGTAAAACATGTTCTGCAGTTTGTAAACTAGATTTTTAGAAGTAGATGCACACTGATCATTTATGTATTTCAGTATTTGATTTGAACTTTACCTACAGGTTAACTACCAAACTTTTTAAAGCTATTAAACCTTTGATAGCTACCAAAGCTGCTTAGCTACCAAAGTTTGAAAGTTATTAAAAAAATCTAAGTAGCTTCTGGTGACTACTTAGTAGCTAAGTAGCCTCAGGCTTGCAAAGTTTTAATACCTTTTACCGTCATTCATTTCTACGACATTACATAGTGTATGGATTGGGGCTGAATGAAAATTTTATGTTGCTCTTTATCACCTTTCAGCAATATTATTATGATATGATCTTATAGTGTGATTATTCTACAAATGTCTGTTGGCAAAATTGATATGAGAAGATTAGTCACATATAAGCACAACAGCAGAACCATTTTATTATAGAAATGTTGAATAGATTTGCCATATTCTGATTAAAAAAATGTCAGTAATGTCATAATTATTTCAACCATATCGTAAAGTCAGTTAACAAGATAACACATGATAAACAAAACAGTTGTTACTGCAGTACGATCTAACACCTTACATGTGAGTTTATGAGCCTATAGTGTGTTTTTATGTCTGATATTTTTTTCAGGTATTTGTATTTCTTTATGGTATCATCAGGAATGAGCAATAAAGATATCCAGGTCAGGTGAAGTAGTGACTTTAAATGGCCTCCCTCAGTGTTACCACAGTGGATAGGACCTCTGGACATGTTTCCACTCAGGCTTCTTATCACGGTCCACTTCAATCCTAAAACCAACAGGTGTCAATTATTGATGTGATCTGACATGTTGAATTAGGTCATGGGTACGATTAAATCTGCCTAGCATGAGTAGTACTTTCTTTTAGGTGAACATCAAGCGTCTCAACTGTCAAATAAAAGATAAGAAGAACCACGATGATTAACAATGATTAAAGAGTCACACAGTTGGATTTCAAAGAGCTAACAGCACACATGGCCTGATGCTTTTATAGACAACATAAATATTTTATAAGGTGTCCACTTAGATTTTTTTTGAAGTACGATTGGTTATGTGCAGGACTGTTTTTTGGGCAGTTACTTCCTGGGGTCTTGTTGCAAAGTTGCTAGACTTAAGGCTGCTCCAGGCCAAGAAATAGTTCCTCATCAAACCTCCTGTAAAACTACAATTTGTCAGATTTACATTTAGGTTTTTGACCAGATCAAACCAATAAGATGTGATGTGTTAATTAGTGAGATTTAGAGGCGTGGGTCGGTGAATTTTGTTACCTTTGGACAGAGTCAAGCTAGCTGTTTCCTACTGTTTCAAGTCTTTGTGCTAAGCTAAGCTAACTGGTTGTAACTTTTTGTTATAGGTTTTCTGAGAATCCCACAGTTGACCAACACCAAGTAATCACTGTGGTTTTTCATGTCTGCTTTGCCACACCAGTATTTACCTCCTCATTATGATATTATTTTAGTGCCTTATGACATTTGGAAAGAAACACAGTCGCCCAGCTTGTTCCAAGTGGCCGTTGACTGAAAGCCGTGAGAACATGCAGGAGGCTGCTGCTTGTTGACTTGTTTCTTTAAGCTTGAGCTGAGGATATAATATACTTGACATAATGGTTGTATGTGTCTCATTTGCGTATCCGACTTGTCCTGGCAAAGAGTGGATGAATCACTTGATGGCAGCCACCGAAGCCTCAAAGGGTTGCATCTAACATTTTTAATGGGTTTATGGATTCAGAGACTTTTTTTCATCAGGAGACAAAATGCCAAGTCAGCTAGATTACTTCTGATGTCTGGTTTATCCAACAGCTCCTGGAAGGTGTGAGTGAGGACCAGGGCCGGACAATCAGAACGAAATCATGTGGAACATTTTGGTTTTTTTTCCAGAGATTAGGAGCTTTCATACACCCTCTTACTGGCTGGACTGATACTTTAAACCATATTTTTAGCACGCAACTTGACAGGTCCATAGGAAACTCTTCTCTCAGTGTTATAAGAAAACACTGATTGCACCACGTTGCGCCATACTCGAGAGGTTTCTGTGTAACCGACAGACTCGGTGGCACGTATTTATCAGAGCTGGAACCAGGAACAAAACCTCATGTTCAAATCTATGATGCAACATCTCAGGAAATGAGGGACATAAGCCCTTGACTATAGCATTCATGCATCCAAATACATATACAAATAAGTGTTGATGATTAGTATTTTTCAGTTGTCAATAATTTTATATTGTGATTTATCTTGATGTCTAACTTTAAAATAGTCAGGGTGTTGGTTTGGACACACATCCAGAAGTGTCTTTGACTAAAAATTTAAAATAAATTTCTCATTAATGTGTTAGAAATACTCTGTAAATTGCAGTTTTTCACTTTCATAGTTTTGTGTTGATAGATGTCTCATACTTCATGATCTTTTTTAGAAGAGCAGCTGTAAATAAAACTATGCCTTTAATTCATAGTATATAATGTACATGTACCATAGATTAGATGTGGTTTTTACCCAGAAATCATGCAGAGTAGTTTGCAGTATTTTTCCAGCCCTGAGTATTGCCTAGTCATTTCAGCCCCTGTCAGTCAGACAGTTTATCAGCCTCTACTGAATTACCCTGTGAGGGGAAGCCCAGGGCAAAGAGAGTCCGTGAAGCATTTGCGGCTGCTGGTAAAGCTTTGTAAGCTTCACTCATATGAATTATAGCTGGGCAGTTAGAAAAAAAAAGTGATAGCGAAAATTCACACTGGAGCCTTTTTTGAATGTTGAAAAAGTTGGAATTGGGTTTGGGATCAGTAACAGCCAATTAGGCGCATGGGGGCCCCTGGCATCCAGCAGAAGGAGGAAAGCGCTAAGTTGTGTATTTGCAGGTCCTGGCTGCAAAGGAGTGGTTACGCTATTATGAATGCAAAGCAATGCAGCCAAAGGCGAAGTACAGTCACTGAAGGAGTTTGAGCCCTCAGAGAGCTGTGCAACAATTTTCTGCCATGAGAAGTGAATGTGCTAGTTAAGAATTGTAACACTATGCAGAAGCAAATCATCAAATTAAGTAAAAAGATGTACACACTTGCGATGATCAGGTTGATTATTATTGCTATGATTATTTCAGCACATCTAGCATCATAGCTATTATCTGTCACATTAGTGATATCTAATTAATTACCATCTTGTTGTAAGTAATTGGAGTAATTTCACATTATCATAAGGGGCAAAATACTGCAATGTCTAAGGGACAGATTCTACTTTCTGTCTCATATTTTCACTCAGCAATGTTAAGATGTGCTTTTATTTTTTTTGAAACTTAATTCCTTTGAACTCCCCTTAAATCAGCCTCCACTGCAGCATATCTCTAATTCTCACCCCAGGCAGACGATAATAATAGTGCTTCACAGACATGACTCACTTCTCATGACAGAGGGAAGGGCTCAGGGTGAGACTGTCCACCCAGAGATGACAACTTCACAACTACCCACAAACTAAAAGAATATACTTATGCTGCGTTAGTCATGTCTCTGCTGAATACCACTAAGTCCTCAATAAACGCATGTGTATTTATGTGCTGAACAAGCAAGAAATGGTTTCTGGCTGCACTCAAACAGTCCGTACTCTGATTTAGGTTTTGCACCTTCACAAGCTTTTACAAGTTGTTGGTGTGTTTTCTTTGTGAAGAAAATGAACAGTTTCTTGTAAATCCCTTGATAAAGATTATTTTTGGTAGCAGCATGAAAGAGTGACCTCTGCTTAGAGAATATCAGAGGCGAGTTGAGGATTTTTCTTAATGAGGCGGCTTGGCTCCGGGTCACAACGGACTAATGAGCAGAGGAATGGTGCTTCTTTCAGGCTGTGTGTGTGTGTGTGTTTGTGTGTGTTTTTGGTTTTGAGATAATGTATAATATTTAAGTATATATGTGTCCAAGCTTGATTTAGTGGGAAGAGAGTTCGGAGTATGTCCCGAGGCAGGATGGTGGTTTTATGACATGCTGTAAGGGTGTTAATGCATTTTACAACTCACATACAGAGTTTAACAAACATTTAAAAAGAAATAAATGAAAATGTCGTTGAACAATTGAACCAATCAGATCGATTTTGTCATAGTTGTGAGTTTAGGTTTCTGTTTAGACTTTGTTTTTGTTCCGCCTTTGTTTTCACTGTCACGTTCTTGCCGGCCTTCACCTTGTTTTTTGTTCTCTGTTTAGATTCATGTCTGCTATAGTCTCGTTTCTGCCAGTCCAGTTCACGTCTTGTATTTGTCTTATGTTCTGTGTTCAATTTGTGCCTTAGTTTTCTGTCTTAGTTTTGCCTGTGTTTTGCCTTAGTTCTTGTCATGTCATTGTCCTGTCCTGCGTTGTCCTGTCATATGTACTGTTTAGTTCTGTCTGTTGCAGCTCTGTGTTTTGGTTTCTGTTCTGCCAGTCATATTTCTTTGTCCTGTGTCTTGTCTCCGAATCATGTCACTTAACAGCCACACCCACCTCATCATGTCACCTGTGTTTTCTGTTCAAGTTAATCACCTCTGTTCACTATTTAAGTCAGTTGTTTTTTGTTCACGTTTGCCGGATTGTCACCTTTTTTCACGTCACGTTCATGTTCATGTTCACGTCCTTGTGTTTATTCGCCATAGTCTTGCAGTGAGTTCTTTGTGGATACTTTGTTTTATTTTTATTAAAGTCATTTTTTGAGTCAGCATTTGTGTGATGCGCTTGAGTCCACACCCGCCCGTCATGACAGATTTCACATAAGTGTCAAGTGTTTCTGGAATACATATATGAACTCTGTTAGTGGCACATTCATGTAAAAATGTATATATTAATTGTGCAAAATGAAAAAGGGCATTATCTAAATTTACATTTACCATTATGCTTAGGAGGATTTAAACAGGAAGTAAAATGTTGAATTGAAAAAAAAATTGACACCCTAATTGATGTGAAAGGTATGATGCAGTAGGCATTAGCAGTTCCTGTTTACAATGTGCCCATGGTTGTACAGACAACTATCACTGGATTACTTTGATACTAAACTTGAATGTAATGAATCTCAGGTAAAGTCTGACATTATAAAGAGCATCTTTTTTTCTCTGATTTAAAAGTGGTGGAAATTTTAATATGTCTGATTTTAGGCTCCAAAGTTGTCGATGGGTTTGTTGCTTTCAGGTCAGTCATTTGATAATTTGAAGTTAAATGTTGATATTTGAAATATTGATGCAAATGTAAAATGTATTTCTGATACAGTGCATTGTATCGTAATGCCTAAATCGTTGTTCCTGTGTGGGTTTATTAAACAGGCCAGAAACCAAAGAAACCTTGTCTTTCTCAAATATATTGTGAATTTTTATACACACTGATAATGATAAACTCTCTTTTGGTGCTATCAGCACAGGTGCCTGTTTTCTGCCTATTCACTGAAACGCCTCAGTAGTTTATCCTCACAGTGCTGCATTGTGTGTGTGGCAGAGAGTGAAATAAGATAAAGCCTTCGGGCCTGGATGTGATTTTGAAGTAATTTAGAATATGTTCTGTTCTTTTTGTTGCCGCACTAGGACAAAATGTATCTGTTGACTTTATGATACTCACGGTTGTGATCCAGCAGTTTTCCACAGTCTTTGAAGTTATAATGGAAGTTTTAGATGAGAGCTTTTTTCAATTAACACATATATATGCAAAATAATTGATCGTTCCAAAGTCTGCTCTCAATCCTCATCTCCTGTATGGTGCAGACAAACCTGATCCTTCCCCATCTTTCATTTCCCAATCACATTTCCATTGTCAGCCCCATTTATAATTTAGGATGCTTCTTTTATCTCTTTCCCTCCTCATATTTTCATATTCCACTCAAAATGTAAATGTAATGTAAATGCAATTGTAAACCTCTCTCGCTCATTATATGTGAAGAGTGCAAGAGCATTTCAGAAAGTGACAGTGACAGTGTGACAGTGACAGTGTAACTCACGTTAGTCACACTTATCATCAAAGTTAGTTCATGTCAGAGGTGCTGCATGTAACTTGGAAACCTCTTAACTGGTTTCGCAAATATATTCAAAACCTTGTCAGCTGGATAAATGAATAATGGTGAGATTAAGGATGAGAGGCAGAAAATAATGGCAAAACAAGACTTTGCTCAAGATATTCAGTGTATGAATCTGCTCAGTTACCTGGGTAAAATCAGCCCAACTAAATGCAAATATTTAAAATTCTCTTTTATAATTTAGACTCAGAAAAGACATTTTGTCAGCTCAGTAATTTCACATATTTAGGAAGTTATAAATATTAAAACTTGAGGTGACAAGGACATGAGATGTAGGAACATTAAGCACTAAAATGAAGGTGGAACAGGGAACAAATATGTAATTATGATCATAAAAGCAAAGCATTATCCTGACTGCATTCAAAATGAATACAGTTAGATAAAGACTAAAGAGATGCAACTCATAATTACTTTGCAACTAGACTACTTTAAACTTTAGAAACTTTAAAAAATAGTGAAAAATGCACATTGTAAAGCCCAAGGTGATGTCTTCAAATTTTCAGTGGTTTGGCCAACAAATTTGTAAAACAGATAAAAGCTTAAACTTAATTCGTTTACAGAAGTTGTTTTCAGCTTCTCTTCCCTCAACTGACTAACAGATCAATGAAGTAACTGCTTCAGCATTTTTTATTTACACAGTTGTGTTTTATCAAGATGCTTCTGTGCACTTGTCCTGTGGTCCTGGGCTGTAAACAACATCATAAAATAGAAACTTTCCTGTTCGTTTTTCCTTTTGTGGGAAATGTCAGTGTGATGAGGTTTGATATATAGACCTCTCCACAAACACTGGATTCGCTGTTACCTGAATTGTTCCAATGGTCCAATCAAAACCTCCTGAAGAGGCAAACAAAAATGATCTGTCTCCGTCCCCTCGTCTGCCTCCTGGTCGTCTGTGAATACTTTCCTACCAGCCGGGTTGGTCCAAAGAAAGACAAGCGACCGGACGGGTATATTACAGTCATCTTTCAGTCACACACTCCTAAATGTTCAGATGATATCATTAAGGTAGAACCATAATATTTCAAAATCTCATATCCCGAAGAAGACTTAAATGAAATACCGTTGATCATAGACTGTTATATAAGTGTAGTATGTGCTCATGAATACACCATATTTAGTAGCTGGTAAAAGTGTCCCACTGAGCCAGCATGGACTTTACTAGGGCCCTTAAACTGGCTTACCTGAATGTAATGCAGCCACAATTAGTAGTACTAATTACGCCTGTGCTTTTCTATTCATTAACAATCATTCATTAAGATGGAGGGTAAATTTGAAACAACAGACTAGCCCTTCATTGTGGCCATCAGGCTGGTTTGTGGAGACTTGATTTTCTGAGAACTTGTGACAAAATTTTGCATCAGGTGCAGCAACAAAAACCAGAACTGCATGACCCAGCTGGAATGCCTGCTACTGGAAATGAAACCCGTGAGCCTCTGCAGTGACCATGAAACCAAATGAAAGAATTATTTAGATAACAGAAGCATTGCCTAAACTATTTCTTACACAACAAATAGCTTTACATATACTGTGTGCTATGGGGGATACTGATAACCTGGTAATATTTATCTATGGTTATACTGTATTTTCAGTAGTGTGACCATGAAAACCAAATGTAGTAGTGTGACCATGAAACCAAATGAAACAATTATTTAGGTAATAGAAGCATTGCCTAAACTATTTCTTACAAAACAAATAGCCTTACATATACTGTGTGCTATGGGGGATACTGATAACCTAGTACTATTAATCTATGGTCATACTGTATTTTCAGTAGTTCTGTGTTGAGGGCTGGGGAACAATCTGAGCGTTACCACTTCATCACAGAACACCTGCTGTTTGGTGAGGTATTTGGCCTTTGTCTGATTTCAGACTTGCAGAAATCTGGCAGCTCTATTGTTGAAGGAGCCAGACCTCTCTTCTTGTTCCTGTCAACATTTTTGGAGGAGCAATTAGCTTACATCACCTACATCAGCAGCTGCTTAAGGGTTTGAAAATGCATCAGCTCAGTAGCTTTGCTGTTTGAAACGTCTGCTCAGCAGCAAAGTACAGCCCGGACATTCAATAGCATTTATTATCAGTGGCCCTGATGCAGAGTGCATCCAGTTAACGCTCCATTTCAATATTCAAGTCACTCAACGATTTGCTTCCCAGTTGATTCCTGGCATAGCTATCAAGCACCGAACACACACACACACACACACACACACACACACACACACACACACACACACACACACACACACACACACACATATTCAGAAATTCATGAAATATACAATAGTTTGACCACATGCATACCATAGCAGTGACCAAAGGATACGCCATACTTCTTTTGTAATGCAACTCATGTAATGAAGCTATAGCCAGTTTTAATATAAAGTTAGTTAGTTTGACTTCATAACCAGACCTCAACCTTTGAAGAAAACTCCAAAAAAATCTTATGTGGTTAAAAACCTGAACAAACTTCTCGATTACAGCGAAGCCCCTTCCAGAGCTCCATGTGGGTCAATGAAAAGGCAAAACAATGAGACAGTTCTAGATGCAACAATAGGGTAGCATGAAAGGACAAAAGAGCTCATACATGAGTCTCCAAGATGGCAACAGCAGAATAAGACATAAGCCAATAGAGACAGGGACTTAACATCACTAAATTTATGGTGTCGAAGGTTCATTACTTTGCCATGTAGAACTGTAGTTGTTGTTTTTTTTAAGTGTGTCTTGAACTCGAAAGTCCTCATACAGGATGTGAGTGTTATTACAGATGTATTGAGTCTACTGAATTTACTTTAATGACCTTCAAGTACTTTATAAAAGCTGAGTGACTGTAGCTGACAAAGATGAACCAGTCTTGTCTCTGCCTGGTTCCCATGATTATATATTCAAACCTAATGAAACCGTTTTTTATCCTCTTGATTCTGTCGAAACAGCAGACACCAAAATGCTTTCAGTGATCATTTCATTGTCATATCAGAATGTAAAACAAGCCAGTACTTCATTCTAGTCAAGACAGATGGTGATGTTTCACCAAGCAAAGGTTGACTTCTGTCGACACAGCTTACAATGGAGATTTCAGTGTAATGCGCGATTCTTCCTGTTTACCTCACTGTGGAAATAACTTCTAAAAATACTTGTCCTGTCGTACTTTAACAAGAACAGCAAACAGTCTTATAAATACAATCCAACAGAGTTTTCCAAGTCAAATCTGAGAGAACAATAACGTGGACCTGTTTCACTCTGTTAAGTAGACAAATATCAGCAAGCATCACCTGATTGTGACCTTTTTCTTGCCACCACAGGGCATCATTAGTTTCTTTTGAATACATTCACAGATTTCGTCTTTATGAAATTTTAGAGGCCGTTTTAAGTTTTTTTCTCAATTATTAATGGAATCATGAAAAAGTCATTAAGCTGAGTGGGTGTCCTCATAATCTAAGATGGCAATCGGCCAAACTTGTCTCCTTATGAAGCCTGATTTAGATTTTTGTATTATAACAGTTTCATAAAAGTGTCTGTTTTTATAAGACTTAGTACAGAGACACAAATTATGGTTTAGTATCAAATGCTGGTAAATGTTGGTGGAGACCAAAACAGAGCTAAAAGGTGAGTGAATATTGGACTGAACTTCACCAGGCGGCCAGAAACAGAACTTCAAATGAATGTTAATGTTGCTTTGTGTCTGCTGGATATGGAAATAGACAACTGTCAAAAACCTTATAAACACATTTAGTTATGGTGCCCCCAAGTTGCCAAAATAAATAGGTTTTTGTTTTTTGCTTTATGTTTGACTCTTCTTGAATCTAATTCAAAACATCTTAACACTTTTATATCAGATATCAAATAGCCTAAGTCTTAAATTTTTCCACAACCATAACATGGAATATGTGAAATTGTTGTTTTTGGCACCAATGAAACAAGGAGATGAAACAAAAGTCATTAAGAAGTGTCTGGAACATGTCTTGTGCAGATAATGATAATTACAAATGAGGAAATTAAACAAATTAACTGTTGTGCTACTGTTTCCCAAAGGCAGCTCCTCAGCCAAGTACCTAAATTATAACACACACTGGAAATTGATGTAAAACAGTGTGAAGCGAATGAGAACATTTTAAATGCACCAGCATTCAGGTTCGCTTTACTGCCAATTCAGTTTGATCAAAATTTATTAATCATGGTAAAAAGTAAATGCATCTTAGTATTGTGCTATCACGCAGTGGAAGACATAATATAACTATGTAAGAACTCGCCTGTCTCTCTGTCTTCAGATAGTATAAAAATAAAATGCTCATGCACATTTTTAATTGCTCTAGTTTGTTTAAAAGTTCTTGTAGGAGACCTAATTTGTTTAGATCGAGACTGAATTAATGCTCAGAGATGTGGAGGCTAAGTAACATATTATTTTAACAGCAAACTCATGTGTACTTTTCTAGAAAATAACATAATGAAGTAAATATACTGATGAAATTAATGTAGCAGAATAAATAAATGCAACATTGTCAAAAAATACAAGCACTTTGACTTAAAATTGTGTATAGTTAAGATTTAAGCATTGACGTTTGAAAGCCCCAAACAGTCTCATCTGACATTGTTGATGTATTGTCAGTGATGTGAGTGGTATCCATGTTCTTATTTTTAATGGAATACTAAAGAATAATGAAGACTTAAAAATTATACAACAAGATGGCCAAACATGTGATGGTTAGTGATGGTTCTCATATATATATATTATTACCGGTGCCTGTTAATAGGCATCTAACAGATGCAGTTTGATGCATACTGTCACTTTCAAATAATGTCCCAATACTCTTAAATATATATCATCATCATTGTAAAATTTGACATTTACATACTAGATGATTAATCCATTAATTAGAAAAAAATATTACTTGTTCAATCAGTAATGAAGATAATCATTGCAGTCTCAATGACAGTGACATCTTGTGCTGCCTGCATAGTGTTCAGCATAATTATTCCCTGTTAGTTATTTAGACTACTTGAATAGTCACATTACATTTCACTGAGTCATGCTCATCAATTTTGTAAATGTACTAAGTTACAGCATGAAGAGAGCATTACAGATATTTATGAGTGTGACAGTTGCGAATAAGGAGTCATATGTCATTTCAAAGACATGCACAGGGACATAAAAATTTCACTATGGTTGTCTCTGTAATCTCATTTAGCGATTTATAAATGACTACTTCAAATAAAAGTGACGTAAAACAAACAAGATGATGAATGTGCTCTTCTCAGTCTCAGTCTGTCTCTCTCCACTGTTTACTTCATCTTCCATCAAAAACACAACAGACCGAGGTTTATAACAGAGCACAGAAAAGGCTGCTGCTGAATGAGTCTGGGCTTTAAAAGTATGATAGTTTTTCTACTGTCGGCCCACGCAAACGTGTAAATGTGTTGATGTTCGCAATTTGGGTTTGGTGAGGCAACGTGGAGCTGTAACCATGGCAACTAATCCAGTGCATGCACATGCAAGGCTGTCCCTCATTTCACTACCAGTTCTGCCAGGTCCGACCTCCATACACCAACATTTAGACATGTTTCCTCACTGAAAGTGGCACAACATCCCAATTCCCTCCCAGAATACCAGCCACTATCACACACAGCTAAAACCTCATGGCCACATGGCATTTTATGGAAAATAATGTTGGTTTAACTCAGGTGTGTGTGGTATATTTTTTTGTCACCTTACACAAATACACAGAAGCACATGCATACAAAGGTGAGTCTTTTGATTACATTGGCCTTGCTGTCAAAGATGAAACTAACAAAACACAGAGGATTTCATTATATTACTTTGCTGATGTAATTTCTTTTCCAGTGTAGTGTATTGCAGCTTCAAATGGCCTCCTGGTTTTTAGCACCTTCAATTACATAAAGCCAGACTTTTTTTTTTGCATTGTGTGATTTATTGTTCCTTGGCCCACTAAAGCTACAAAAATGTTGTATATAATAGGATTCTGAGCACATCATACAACCATAAGCGCATCTCCACTTGCAATGTGCCACTGAGTAGGCTAAACAAAGCTCTTACTCACCCTGACAATCTGGTGTGCAGACAGAACGCAGGATGGTTTTATGGGGTCCCTCCAGCACTGCAGCTATTGCCTGACATTCTTGATGTCTCATCTGTTTTCTGATGTGTGTGTGTGAGTGCACAGAGTATAAGCTGACATGACGGTATATGGAAACATGGCGAGGTGGGAGAGTAAGCAGTATGACTGTCAGGCAAACACCAGCTGTTATGGCTGCTTATGTGAGGAATAGGAATGGAAGGAATGAAGTACATTTACTCTCGTTACTGTAACAAAGTAGATTTTTGTTAGATAGTCTATTTGTGTGTTTTTTGAGTATTTTTAAAAATAGCTCATTTTACTTGTGTGCTTTTTGTGTTGTACTTGTACACTGTACACTATATTTCGAGGTGCATCCATCATAGAGGACAAACAAAAGTCAGATAAAAAAGTCAAAAACAATAGAAATGCAATAAATCAGCAGCTGCAGCAGAAACAAAGCTGCTGGTGTGCCATGTATCTCATACTCTTTCCATAAGGTCTGTGTTTCATTCACGCTTTAGATTCCTAGATTTGTTAGTCTTCACATGCAGGCTACGTCTGTGTTTCTATTGGAGACACATCACACACAGAGTGGACTGTTTTAAAAGAGTTCACTTATGATGCTGGCAGAAAAACAAAGAATATCTCTGTGGTTGCTTTAAACAGTGTAGGATGGTCTCCTGTAGTATTCACTGCTGAGGCATGGATATCAGATTGGACTGTAAGGGAGACACACGATACATCAATTCTTGTAGTTTATAGGGCAACATATATGCCAGATAGCGATATGTTGTCGATAAGCTGCGAGCACACAATTTATTGACCCTGTTAATTTCTCAGCCTGGCTCTGATCTAGACTGACCTTTGTGTGTGTTGTCCATGGTTTAAGTAAGCACATTAATTATCTTTGTGACACCTGTTAACTAACTGGCTTTCATGGCACATTAAATATCTTGAGTCTCCATCACAAACTACTGAACAGTGGCTGGTGATGTGTAAATTATATGTTCCATTTCTTCGCTCCACCAATGTCTTTCTTTTCGATTGCCTGCTCACTCGTCTACAGTCTATTGAACTTTGCAGGAATAACAGCTTTTCAGCTTCAACATGCTTCCACACGTCAAGTGCTATCTGTAATCAATAGGCATTCACTTGATTAGTGTAATTAATAGGGTCTCTGGCAAGGCTTAGCACATATTGATTTCGTTCTAAATGACCCAGTTGATTGTTGTATGTTCTGCTTGATGTCTGATACACTGTTTTGCGTCGTAGTAATCAGTCTGTCAGTGAGATGACGCATCAGAAATGATATTGTCTTACAGAAACTACTTCTTCAAATATTAATTTGTTTTTATTTTTTTTATAATTTGTTTTAATTATTTAAATTAATTATTGTCCAGTGATCTCTTTTTCAGGGTCTGAAGAGGGAAAAATAAATACAATTTAATTGATTTGAAGTATGTCGGAAAAGAAAAATATACAAATATACAAATATACAAAAAATATTATTCATTTACAATGTGAAAGTGTAACATTACTGGAAAAAACAACAACACAAAATAATCTCTGACTTTGCACTTGGAATTTACCTTCAATTATGCCAGTTGTTTTCAAGTTAGAGCCTCTGGTTGAAGAAACAAAATCAACAAGAAAACAGTAGACCATCCTGTTACTCAAACACATTTTGAAAGGACCAATTACTTGTTTTGGAGTGTGACCAGTTTGCATTGTGAAATAAATGATTTGGTGGCAATTTGACTCGCACTGCGATGAATTGTAGATTGTCAATTTGGGCACAAGCTTCTTTTGAAGAGCACAACATTTTGCTCCCTGCCAGTGTGTCTGAGCCAAGGATTTAGATAATGACTAGATCAGTGTCAGAAAGCAATCCAAGCAGATATCCCTCCAACTATTTCCATGTCACATTATCTTTGTAGTTCACTCCTTTTTTTCTCTCTAGCATGTGCAGGGTCTTACCTGTGGGATTTGTCTGTGGCTGACTGTTGTGTTAAGGTCTGTGAAAGTGGCCCAATTGTAATGGTAACTTTTCAAAACTTACCACACCAATTATTAACAGGTAACTATTAGTAAAAAAATGACAGGCTGTATAGATGAGTAGGGCTGTTTTTTAACACACACGGACCAAAATGTATAATAAACTGTCAAGTACCTAAATTTGGCATCATATTTCTGGTGTTGTTTACTTATTCTTTGGTCTAATCGGTTTCTGATTTACATCATCATTATGCTAATTTTATACTTATTTCATCAAAAGTCTATGTCTGGCAGAAGATTTTTAAACGTTTTTTACGTAAGCATTTTGCCGAAAGTAGGAAGCATATCGTTAGCCTAATAGCATAGCTGCCTAAGTCATATTTGGGCATAAAGCAAGGTGATGCAGCAGTGGTAGGAGAGTAAAGTATCATCTAGCAAACATCTAGTGAGCCAGTAAGAGCCAGGTACTTCCTCTTGGAGCTAATGGCACAAACAAAGTCTAACTGGACTGACATACAGCAAAGGCCCTAAAGGGAGTCATTTGCTATCCGGTGCAAGCATGCGAGCATAAGAAGTTGAAAGCTCAAATAATGTATCAAGGCTCATTGCTGTGAGCTTGTTTTTGTAGTGCACTTTCTTCCCTCTGGCGCCCAGAACACGTGGCTTCTCCTGGTGATCCATTAGTCTAAAGACATGTAGGGCTAGTGCAGGTTCATTTTCATGGTGGAGACTTTGAACGCTGTCTCTGCATGTCACTCTGGAGCTGCCACGAGTGCCAGAGAATATTTGCAGAAATGTTAGTTAATTTAGCCAGGTGTCATACTTTCACCTCAGCTTAAAATATAATCTTATAAAAAACTGTGCAGTGCAGCAGAGATACATTTGGGCCAATAGGGTGCTGTTGTTGTAGCTGGTACAAGCTGAGGATGTGACATATAAAAAGAATGATCATTGAAAAGTTACGCTGGGAAAAAGGACCATTTTTTGATATATTCCCAAATGTTCCACATTTGTAACCTTATCCTGAAGAGTCAGATCACTGTGAAAAACCAGCCATAAATGATCTTCTGTTGGCAGAGACGTATGTCCTTGAAATGGCAAAGCATTACTTTATAGACTTCATATCGCTGAGAGGTAATCAATTTCGAGACTCTCAGCGCTTGACATCGTGAGTCGCTTTCTTAAAATGTCAAGAGCATTTGGATCATCGGCTTTTAAGAGCAGACACAGTCGGGCATCTCTGGCGTGGCATTGAAATGATGCATTTTGTGTTTTACGCCGCCGTGGGGGAGCAAAGTAGAAAGGAACGGATTAGACAAATAATGGCGCCTTGTGGCACCGGCACGTGCAGCGTTTGCTGAGGAGGAGGATGAGCTGCCAGTGGTGACTGAGAAGGTTGTATCGGAAAGGCGTGAAACAGTCAAGAGCCGTGCCGTTGACACCTACCCGCTGCTTTATGAGCATTTGTTTAAAACAGGGTGGTTGATGGTGCTGAAGGATGCACTGAGGCCTAACAGGATTAAAAGTAAAAGAGCGCTTGCCTCTGTTATTAAAACACAGTAATGAAGTGTGTCTCTGCTATCCTCCTCTTATAATCTCAGTGCTGTTTCTCAGGCGGTAGTGATTGATAGCACTGCAAACATATCTGCATGTCACGTCACAGCTGCTCTTATGTTCGCTCATGTTGGTTTTTTAATGCATCAGAATGAGCTTCCACATGTTTCCTCTCTTTCTGTTGTTTCTTCCTCATCCTCTTGTTCCCAGACTGTAGCGGACACAAGCCTTTTAAAAGCCTTTTTTTTTCAGCCGCTTGGTAGAAGTGAATCTGATTTAGGCACTAGATATATAAAATCGCAGTAACTTGCAATGTGTTGAACTCTTGTCGCTTTCCTCACGTCTGCAGCGTCTGACACATAATGTTCTGCTCGATGTGCTGCATTGATTTTTTTCGAGACTGCTGCAGTAGCTTTGAGACGCTTGTTGCCGAATTTAAACACAGAATCGCGGCGTATATATTAAGCATCCAGGTCATGTAATTGTGATGATGCTGAGCACACATAACATGACATTAAACGCTGGTAACATGTACTGGCTGTACATTCAGGGTGCAGTGAGCATCCTGCTCTGCAGAGCGAAGCAGTGAAGCTCCACTGCTCCCTGTGAGGCTGATGACCTACTTTTCCACTCCAGGCGATAACATACTGTACTGTATCCAGCCATGTAAAATTCCTCCATCGCTTTCCACTCTGCGTGTGAAAAGGGCCGACTACCTGCGAAGATAACCTGCACGTCGTGATACAGTAACTTAATCTGGGTCTTTGTTCCCGTTGGCAGCCTCAAGTTGTGGAGTAGCTGCATGTAATTCAAAGACTGCCACAATCTGCAGGTCAATAAAAGGAGGAGAGAGAGAGAGAGAGAGAGGCATGATTTCAGGCGGAGTGAAAAAAGAGGAGGCTGTTAATAACAGCCTGCTGACAGAGGGCAATGTACTAGAACCAAGTGCGCTGTAAAAAAAAAAAAAAAAAAACAAACCCC
The DNA here is from genome assembly GCA_037975185.1 of Centropyge bicolor. Lineage (NCBI taxonomy): Eukaryota > Metazoa > Chordata > Actinopteri > Pomacanthidae > Centropyge > Centropyge bicolor. The sequence goes on along the minus strand of JBBMOC010000012.1, from coordinate 7,529,610 downwards.
AGCTCCTCTTATAAATGAGTGTCTTGGATTAACTTGCTCTCTCTTCCAAAAACAGAAGCATGCACAGAAGCTAAACCTGATCAGTGTGGCTGTCCTACTGGCGCCACCTTCAGGCAAAATATTTGTCTTTGACCAGTCAAATTTTGGGCTTGATTTCAGGTTAGTAAAATATAAAAAAAAATCAAACAGGAAAAAAAGGTACTCAAAAAAAAATCAGTAGTAATGTTAAAAGAAAATAATATCAAAAAACCCTTGTTCTTCAATATCAAGTACATTTTGCACAATAAGTAATTTAACTCATTATTAGATTCAGATTTGAGAGCTGAAAGCCGTTGAGCATCAACTCCACATACACTCACACTTCAGCAGTATGAACTTGCTGTCCAAATTAACTTCATCATGGGTGAGGAAGAAACTATACTTACAAACATATTTACTCATAAAATAACGTCACGTCTGTTTGTGTCAGTCATCTCTTTCCTTTCTCTGTGACAGGGCTGTAAATAGCAACAGCATCATTGTTGTGTATTCTGCTCAGTGTCATTAACGCCCAGAGGAGGTTAACCTTTAAATGGCTGTAAAAGCTAGTCGGACGTGAGCAGTCGTGACACCCATGGGTGGGGGCAGGACGAGAACGAAGGAGGAATCGTGTCACAGCCGGGCCTGTGAGTCATTCCCCCATGGCAGTCGCTTAGACAATAGGTGGCCTATGATGCCGGCATATGCTGAGACGTACACGTCTCTGAAGCAGAAATGCCGTGGCGGTGGGCTGTGTGGCACAAAGCTATGAAACAGTGTTTGTGATCACAGGCCTCCCGACGATGCTGTGATATTGTGTTGAAACAACAGAATGGATTTATGACATTGCCTGTTTTGGAGAAAGTGTGTTTGTCACTTGAAAATCCTCTGCTGGGATGTTTCTCTGCTTCAGCTGCAGTAAGTTTCTCCAAATAGCAGGTTGGCAGATTTGTACCCGTGCGAGAAGCATGGCTGTACAGATGGCAGTGTTGGTCAGGCGGTCCAACACTTCAGATGCTTCACACTGATATATCTCAACATTTATTACATTGGATTGTCATGAAATTTTGTACAAACATTCATGGGTTGTATGAAGCGTTTGGTAATCCCCACACTTTTTGTCACTAGCAGGTCAAACGTTTCTCTTATCTAGTAAAATATTTCAACAATTACTAAATCAATTAACATGGCTTTTCCTCAGCACTATGAGGTTGACATTTACTTTTTCTGTGAACTATTTTAACATCTTTTGGATAGTTTGCCAAGACCAGTTTGGCACAGACATTCATGCTCCTCTCAGGATGAATTGTTAAGCGACATCATCAGGTTAAAATCCAAAGCTTTTATCATCACATATCTGCAAAGCATTCTGTTTTCCTTTGTTAACTAGTAAATATGACAATGCTAACACATTTGTATCATGTCCCCTAAACTCATGCCATTTGTCCCGCGCTCTTAGCTATTGCAGTTTGCAATGCTGTTCAGTATTGCTCATTAAGATGACATCACATCTGGCAGCAATCAAAGCATCCTGTTGATATGCCCAAGATGCACCTGGGGTAAACTTGTGCATGAATGGAAGATAATATGTAGAACAGATATTCAGCAAAATTGCAAATGAGAGCTTTTTATAATTTCCTCTTCCTCCTTTTAATTTCTTTATTGTAGGAGTTATGTGCTAACAATTTAAGATTAGGAAGCTTTTACAGTCACTTCACACTTTCTCTCCATTCTTTTCCTTTTTTCATAACTCATCTTTGTGTTTTCTAAGAGCAGGATCAAACCGGTGTGGATTTACAGGATTAAAGGTAAAACTGAGTGATTGAAAGATGCTAATAGACAGTCAGCTTATTATGTGATCCCTTTATTACTGTTACCTAACATTGTAGATTAATAGCCACTAAGAGTACACTCGTTTTGGTTTTAGTGCCATAATTAGAGAAGGTTCTTGTGGGAAGTGCAACAGTATATTTGAAGAAAATGAGCTATATTAAATGGATCATTTAGTGGCCAGGTTTGTAAGAGCCGTTGGATGGGCGGTTTCAGGGTTCTCTGTAAAACAGTCTGCAGTTCTATGACTAACTCACATTTGCTTGTACCAAAGCAAACCGCTAATCTGGCAGAGAAGTGACGTAGAACAATACAAGTGATCGCCCGCTGTTGTTCGCTGAATGTTTCGCACCTTGCACTTGAATATTACTCGTTCAAATACATGCGTGCCAAATATTAGGCCTCCCTTACCGATCTCGCTTTTCATTTTGCTCATAGTTGCTGAGCTTGCAGCTGAACTCTTGCAGATAACCTGATGTGAATATTCATGAATTCACCAGGCGCCCTTGTTAGTCCTACTCTTTCTCTGAACCAGTGCCCTCCCCGCTCAGTCCTCTCACATGCTCCCAGTTTCTCTGCATCATCATCCTCCCCCTCCATCTGCTGCTCATTTGTCACTATGTTGTCCACGTTTACTGCCAACGCCTCCTTTCTCTCCTCGCCTTTAACGGCCTTTTAAATCACAGCGCCTCTCTTCTCAAGCTTTCCTCCATATTGCCCTCCGTTTCATTCCATTTTAAATTTTGAATAATTACACATAGGGTCTCTTTAGTGTTTGCTGCAGAGATGCTGGTTTGCCTCTGCTCAGTGTTTCCACACCTATAGGGTTAAGTTGGTACTGTGTCAGCTTTTCTGAAGGGAATCTGTGCCCTGTGAGCTACACCAGAGCAGTTTTTACCTCCTCCCTGTTGTACACCGCTATTCTTAGCAATGTGACTTATCTTGACCTCAAACTCATAATTAAAGCTTATGGATCAAATACAGACCAAAAGAAATCAGGTGTCACTAATGGTTTTTGACTTTTTTTCCTGAGCACAATGTAGTAATCTCCTTTATACAATCATGTGTTTGACAAAGTGTTGAACCTCTCTCCATCCTTGCTTGTGAACAACTGAGCCTTTCCAGGATGAACCTTTCATACCCAGTCATGGTACTATCACCTGTTACCAATGAACCTGTTTAACTGTGGAATGATCCAAACAGGTGTTTTTGGATCATGGAGTCTCATGGAGTCATGCTGCCATGTCTTTTACCAGAAGACAAGTAGCCTCACTTGGGGAAGATGACACAAATGGAGGTTCACGCTGTCTTCCACAAATCCAATATTCCTTCTTGTGGGTGTCCAGCGTTTACAAGTCGCTAGCACAGCAACAAAGACATGATCTCTCTCAGAGTCAAGCATAGTCAGAAGTTGAATATTTTGTATTTTTTATACTTCAATAATTGCTTATTTCTTTCCAGAATATGAATTTTGTATTTTGAAAGTAGTGTCAAAATATGTGTAATATATAATGTTGCTATTCAAGACAATTTGACTCACAGTCTGACCCACAATGCATTGCTTTTCTTTTGTTCGATGAGTAGAAGTATGAAAGAGTAGGACTGCAGCTAACAATTATTTTAATCACTGATCAACATGTTCATTCTTTTCTCGCTTTTATCATTTTGCCAAAATGTACCACTTACATACAAAAAATATTAAATTTACTTATCAATTAATCAAGTAATTGTCTCTGGACTATAACAGACAAACCATCGTCCTGATTCACCACCTGTTTATAGCTCAGATATAGATTAATAAGGGCAGGCTGGTCACCAGGTGATTGACCTTATCTGGTGTGAGATTGTGTTTGGATGTTTGAGTTTGCCAAGATCAGGATGTTTCATCAGCCTATGAATGGAGACTTTGTGTCATCAGCAGTGGGAGACTGTGGACACGCTGCCATTGATGTGAGAGAGGACCTTTGAGGCCATTGGATGTGTTCAGAGAGATGGTTTTCTTAGAGCCCAGACACTTGTGATCCTCATGCTACAAATCATGTTATCTTTGTTGTGTGTTCTGGCGCTCACTGAAAACCAAACTATGAATAGTTGGGGTTGAAGAAACAGAAAGAGGGGGTGATGTCGTCTTCTCGTTGCCAGATTCTGGGTCTGTTATATTGACACTAAAAAGAAAGAGCCTGTCCCCTCTGCCAGCACAGCACACAGAGGGATCTTTGTAATACTAATCAGTCTTCATTGCTGCTTCCAACTCTGTGGAAGCAAAGGGCTTCATGTAAGGTTCATACATCTGTTCAGTTAGAAGAGTCTGCAGATTTATCCTTAAAAGCAGAACTAAATGTTTTTAGCAATATTGTTTGATGTTCTCTGCTGGGAAGATAAAACAGTGTTAATATCCTGCTAAGTGGCAATTGATTCATCCAGTGCAGCAGCTCGTTGTCCCCTGATGATCAGCCTTGTTTTGACTGTGAGCAATGTCGGTACCTGAATTAACGATGAGATACTGGTTTGGTGTCCCATCGGGATAAATTACCATCCTGCATGTTTGTTGTCATGAATAATTTGGTAAGTAACACAGCTTACTGACTTTAAGACTGTTTTAGTCTGAGAGCATGTTTGAAAGACGTCTTCAAAAACGTTCAGGAGATGACAAATAGGTGCATCATTTTCTCATCATCACTCAGCTGGTTATTTGCAGTAATGTGTGGTGTCCTGCAGTATTTGTGTACAGTAGGTACACACCCAAAAATTACTCCTGAATTTATGGCTCAGGTCCTATCAGGCAGCCACCCTGTTGTCTATTTTGGAGCAGGAGCCATTAATCAGATTTGCCAGTATGATTAATATTATTGACCAATTTTAGAAAATTTACAAATAAGCAATAAATAATTGGTTAATAAGTTATAAGGAAATTCCGCAGCACAGTTTTTTCTTTAAGTAAATAAACAATTAATGTTTGTTATTACATTATTATAGTTACCACAATGTTCATATGGGCTTGCCATGAAATTTGGTACAGATATGCTTGTTCCTCTCAGGATGAATCCTATTAACTTTGGTGATCCCATAAATTTCCATCTCCAACGCCATCATTCGGCCAGCATTTAAAATTGTCCATTAACTCGCTTCATGACCAAATACGTGCAAAACTAATGACATGGCAGCATGTCAACATACTGAACTAGTACTAAAACTAATATTGGCTCATATGTCTTTATCTGAATTCTTTCATATCAGTACTGTATGTGCCCTCGAAATCAGTTAGGCTCTAGTATATTTCTTATATATATTTCATGATAACACAGAGAACAATAGATAACTCCTACTATTTATTGTGATCACGATTCATTCTGCCCTGAAGATGAATAAAAACAAGGATGTTTCCATAGCTCTTGTTTACTCCCCTCTGGCTGCTGCGATATCATGACCTGATATAGTATGAAATCAAAAGTCATCTCAAAAGTTTTCCCCTGTAGCAGCACAACAGCGCTGCGTGTTTCTCCTCAAACACCTTGAGCATGAAGAATGAGGATGTGCTCCTCTTTCTCGCTGCTGCTAACAAGTGTTCACCTCCCTTTGGGGAGTCTGAAATATTAATGGATGAGTTTTATTCTGGAGTCAGGAAGGTGACCTTGATGCGTGTGCGTGTCCGCAGAGAGACCGATAATCCACTTTCCACCACTCACCCACTCCATCTTTAACAGGATGATGCTGTATTTATATTGTTTGGTCATGTTTTTCCCATGAAAGCAAACTTTAATGTTGCAGGTGGAAGTAGGTGGCAGTCTAATAGAAGAGACTCAATAAACCCTGTGCTAAGCTTTGTTTTCCTCGACATGTGATGGCAAATGAATAAAAGCCTTGTTATGTCATTTCATCCTGATTTGCTTTCAGTAAGATTAAACAGGTTCCTACTTCAGGATTCAATAAGATATAAGTTAGGGCCATAAAAAGTCCAAAAAGAAAGGGTGAAAAAATGAACAGGAAAGTTGTTGGAGATATAAAAAGTAACCTTATGTTCTCCTGTTATTTGCATTTAGTTGAATCTTGTTTTGTGTGCACTGGGTTGTCATATACTTTTCTTCATATGGAGACACATCACCTGGAGATTCTTCCAGCTCCTTCTGGGATGGCAGCACTGCTGGTTTCACTTGCTCCCTCAGCCTCGGGCCGGGCTAATGCTCGTTGGCAGGGTTGAGTCAGGTGGCGTGAAGGGACAGTGCACGGTGGCACGGTCCTGACAGCACGACGGAAGCGACTCAAGCTTATCTGTTTCAGCAAGATAACAATGATTCTGCGCTCACTGGTGAACCGTATGCATGATAACTTCTCCGCCGTATGGTGCAGATATCCTTTGCTCGGCTGTCTCAGCACAAATGCTCTTAATTTTTGATTCTTAATGGATCTTTAATTCTTTCCTTTTAATCCACATAACTAGGTCTTTTCTTGCCCTTTAGGTCCTAAGTGTGTCTTGCACTTACAGTTAACAATCCTTTCTAATAGTTTCAATTTGTTGACTATAAATATTTTCCTGTTTTTCTAATATTCATCTTCAGTTGTTAGTAGTTGTGATATAGTTGGTCATAGTTAACAACTGCATTGCCATGAGATGATAACATTGACTGTTGGGTGAACAGTTCACAGTGTCAGTGTCTGTGTCAGTGTCTGTAAGTTGTTTTCAGAGATTACTGTAGTGAGTAGAAACCAATGGCTGCCTGGAGAGTGAAAAATCAATATATAAATCTATCATACGCTTTGAAAAATACATTCAGTTTCTTCTTAATAGATTAAATTATGCAAAGCCACTTTTCAATCTCTTTTCCCTGCTCCCTTCTTCTGTCAGAGCGGAAAAGAAATGTAACAGTGAACAATGAATGGGGGAAATCTTCATGCATATCTGTACATCATGTCCTCAAAATGGAAACATAAATAAACCAGACAACCCAGAGGACAAAATGTGATGTTAGTGGTGGGTCATTGCCGGGTCTCTCATGTTTTCAAAGCAGAAGCAGCCGTAGCCAAAGTTCAACTTTATTCCACTCACGAAGAGAACAGCTTGAATTTCCTCTGTAACTCTAATCTTTTAATGTTCCAACAGGTGCTGGGGAGTCTGGGAAGAGCACCATCGTAAAGCAGATGAAGTAAGTCACAAAAGCAAACTTTATCTTACGTTATTTTTCTTTTATGTTTAACCCAAAGATGGATTCTCCTCTTCAACGTGAATGTTTCCACTGTGAAACTTGGCTGATACAATGGGTGAGCCATCATTCGCTATACACGAGTCAAACCTGGCCACAGGATTACATAATACAAAGATTAATTATAATGGCCTCTTGATGAAATCGTAATAATGCTTGTTTCACAAGAGAAGCCAAAGGGAGAAGATGAATTAATCTGTCAACTCGTGCCTCTGTTATTCTGTCCTTGTCTAGGGCTGGAAGGAAATATTTCAGCTGTAGATCATGTGCTCATTTTGTAAATCCTGATGTGTTTTGGGAAGCCAGCTAATTAGCAAAGTACAAACAAGAACATGCACGAGCAAATTGACACCTGATCATTCTCTCTCTCACTGTTACTTCACTACTTCTGCATTTAGCTCAGACACTGACCATGAAGGATTTGACTTCCTTCCATGGATTCAATGGGAGAGTGTGGCCTCTCCTCTTACTGTCTTTTACTGTTCATAGCACATGAGGACTGTGCAGCAGTAGAGGATATTGTAATGGCCCTGCACCAATCAGAACACACGCACTCACACACATGCACACACATAGGACCCTAAATGGCTTAATTATTCACATTCCTCTGGGCTAGCCAGGAATTGAATCCATTTTTTATGAGCTCGGAGCAGGAACAGTCTGTCGCTTTTTGAAGCCAGGTTATTAACACGTACAGGCATACAGATAAATCAGCCTACAAGACAGAAACATTCACAACATTACCCTGTTATGTAACATTACACATTGGTGTATCCTGTGTAAGCACGGCATTACAGCTGAGTAAGTTAGGAAAACATAAGTGGTTTCATGAAGCAGCATAAACTCATTATTTGCTAAATTGCTGCTGTTCGTTATCGTTTGCATCAGCACACCGTTAAAAGCAGTTTTCCTTTAAAATTAATGCGGGGTCATCTCAGTTTGCTCTCTCTGCACTTCCCTCCGCAGCAGGATGAAGTCTGGATGATTGCATCTCGTGATGGGATGCGCACTTGTGCACAGACACTTACTGTAGTTCCCTCACTCCCAGGTTCAGAGCAATAATATTGCGAGAGGTAAACTCAGCATACTGCATTAACAGGATGCTGCAGAGTTGAGGCGGATAATGATACGCATCATCCTCCACAGCATGCTGACATGATAAATGGGATGCAGAGAATATGCTTCTTGGTAGACATAAAAGGTGCTTTTTAGCTTCAAAATCTTTGCCTTTGACACTCAAGTGTGTTCCTCTATGACTTTACTGTTTTATTTCAGTCTCACCTCTCTCATCTGCATCTTTGTTTTAGTAAAAAAAAGCTCCATCAAATAGCAGACGGATAAAGCGAGCGACTAGCTGGTGAACACAGCATTTAGCCCCTAAAGTGGCCAAAAGCAAATTTGTTTATGCAGGATTGAGGAATAGATATTCATAATTTTTCAAGTCTATATTAAAACAATAATTGAGTGTCCATATGAACATGAAAAGATTTTGTTAATTTTCGACTTGTTTTTACTGCCCTCAAAGGGATTTCTTCCTTCCAGTGTAACTGATGGAGGATAAAATCCACAGCTCTCAGTCTGTGCAAGTGCAGACAGTGTTTCTGTGCTGAGCTGCCATGGAGGGATGGTGTTGTGAATTTTGTAGTAAAAAGACTGCAAATGTTGAGGGTACCCATGTGATTAATCTTATCTGTACTAAAGCCTCATTTTTTTTTTTAATCACTTCAGGAATGCCCAATATGAGATCATCAAGAGAGATGATTCCAACAAGCAAAAACCTGTTTCGATGTTCATATGGGCAACTGACAGAGGGACAAAAATGTGGCCACATCCTTAAATGTACGCTGGATTAAATGTTGCATATTTTTCTCAGGATCATCCACGAAGACGGCTACTCAGAAGATGAGTGTAAGCAGTACCGAGCAGTGGTTTATAGTAATACCATCCAGTCTATTATGGCCATTGTTAAAGCCATGGCCAGTCTGAAGATAGACTACAGCAACCCTTCCAGAGTGGTAAGATGCAAAAGCACACACACACACACACACACACATAATGTATTTGTTTTAGCATGACAGTTCTGTGTATATCATTACATCAATATTCTTTATTTTCATCTCACGGCATAAGAACGGGTTGACCACAAGCAAGAGAGACCAGTCACACACTTTACCAGACAAAACTGAACAGAGCCTCGGCTTGAGGCGGAGGTAAAAGCAGGCATGATCATGTATATACAAATAACCCAACTGTTTCAAACATGCAGAGATAATTGTCAAGTGCCAGTGGCTTTAATATAGTGAAGGCTAAAGCTTGACCAGACTAAAAGCTATTATCCCTGTGTGAGAAAGCAGAATCCACTTGGCTTTACTAACTGTACACAGATCAGCTCAGATCAGCATCTCCCTCAGGCCACAACAAAAGAAAGCTTGTTTTATCAGCAGCATCTTGCGGTTGTATATTTGGTGTAGTGCTTGCCCAGAACTGAAATCACAAGAGTTTGCCATTGTTTGCACAGCCCACTGTGTCCCTTTCATTTTTCCTTCGGTCTCAAAATAATAGGGAATAAAAAGTCAGCTGCGTGCACTGCCCATTATCTCTGAAACAAACATTTTACTCCCTCACTTATCTGTATTTCAATATAACCCAGTGAGAAAAGATTATTTCAAGGCTGCGATGCTTCTGAGAAAACAGGCTTGTTTCTCAAATCCTGCCTCCTTGCAGCACTTCTTGTACAGTCAATAAAGTCGACTGTGCCAGTGTTTTAGCCAAATGTGGAATCATGTGTATTTCTAACATTCACCTGTTCACAGCAGCTCTTTTTCAGCAGTGAAATTGCTGCTGGCGCTCGAAACTAGAACACAGTGTAATTCTTCTCTGATCCATCTTTGTAACCTGCAAGGAAGCGGTCCTTGACTTCACCTCCTCCCTCTTTGATCTGCTCTCTCCTCAGAATTGTAATAGACAGAGAAGAGGCTGCAAGTGCTCCTAATACCAGCAGCTGCCGCAGCAGCAGACAGGCCGCTGAGGGCTGTTTCGGGAATTGGATTTATTCAAAAGTGCTGGCAGGGCACATTTTAACAGCGCATTTAGTTTACCTGGTGCTTTCTGCAGCCTCAGCAGTGACACGAATGAATTCCTTGTTTCGAAGGCTACCACCTGTAAAGGGAAGGCCTTACAGGTGGCCCAGGATTGTCTGTTTTTTAGACAACTGTGGTTCATCATCTAATGTCTACTTTCATGTTTGTCTCTGCTGTTTAATTTCGACTGACATCACATCCCCAACCTCAGCTGACTGTTCGCCACACACCTCTCTCCAACAGCTTGGCCTATAATTAGTTTAGCAAATCCAACCAGGCACAGCAGGCTTATCAAGCTTTTGGAGTTCTCCACATGTTGAAGCAGTGTTGATTGGGACTTTAATAAGTGTGATACTCAGCATTTAAAAGAGTGTGGAGGGTGGTGCCTGTTTCTAGCCTTCTCAGAAATGACAAGAGAAGGAGTGTAAGGAATGGATGGAACAACATTTAAACAGTGCAGCTGCAAACTGCACTGGTTAGTCCTCATCCTGAGTGTCTTTTCTCTTGGAAGATTAAAAGTGAAAACATACCAAGTACATATGCTAAGCAGCCTATTGGGAGTATGTAGAAAAAAAACATAAAAATAACAGTATGGTTTTATTTTTTTCCTCATGAAGAACGTCTTTTAGCATATCATGTATCTAGTCATCAAATGTAAAGGAGGTTTTTAAAGGAGTCAGCTCGATACATTACAATGTCTGCCAGAGAGTGTTTTCAAGCAGCTCAATACAACAAGTAGTAGTTGTGATTTCATGAGAAGCCCTTGTCTACCTACATATATCTGAAATCAAGGACTCACTGTGTCAAAATTTCAAGTGGTAAATCTACCTTGTTAACTGTGTTTCTGTATCAAAATGAAAAGCTTGACAGCATTTATGAGGTCAAGGCTTAATTTGCATCAGTAAATTACATTTACTGGTGTCATTTTCTCTGATGTTTCTCAGATTGTAAACTGAATAACTTAAGCACGAACAAACTGACGACACTTTACAGATTAAATGATGGATTAATTAATCAAAAACTCAATTTGATTAATCAGTAATGAAAATAATCATTACGTGCAGCCCTTTAACACATGTTAAGAGACACCTCATTAAACTCTAAATCCAGAAACACACAGACAGACAGACACACCCAACACACACAGACAATATCAACAAGAAGTCGCGGCTTCAGGCAGGGATCCAGTCGACTGCACCCTGTGAACAAGCTGTCAGGGAGGCCCAACAGTGGCTGAACTCACTTCTGTGGAGGAGTGTGTGTGATTTTACATCGAAGCCAGCGTTTGTGTGCTGCAACTGAAGCTGTAATAGAAGGATTGTGGACTCTGCTGTGGTCATTAGAGCGGGATGGATAGACTTTTTTTCCCCCCCTGACAGATCTGTCAAATGGCTCTATGTACGTGACGATACTCTCACAGACTCCCACAGCAGCAATTAGTGTGCTGGCCTGCCCATACTTGCACACAGCAGCACTGTAGAAATGCACGCACACACACACAGATTGTGCATGTGTACACGCATGCATGCACGTACACAAATAAATACATGAAACCAAAATGTGCACACGGACACATTATCCAAGCTATTTGCTGTTTAATTTAGTTGAGGGAACAGGAAGAGTTCAAACAAACATATCACATTCCCAGAGATTGACTTGTCCTATAAATCACTGATAATCTAGTGCTGAACATTAAAAGGCTACTCTTTCATCTTTGGTGTGTAAACTCTCCAGTTGCAAAAAACATATATATAAGTACAATTAAACAAATTCAAAAAACAGCTATTAGATGATTTGTCCCTTTCAAGCATTGAAATACAGACACAAAGCCTCAGCAAATGCAACTGGAACAGGGTAAATAAACATCAGTAGGATGAAGAAAATCCATTAAAGATATAAAAGCATGACCCACTAAAGTAGATATAGTTGCTGCCTGACAGGGAAACAGGTTGAGACAGAGATGCATTGCTCGTCAAATGTGACGAATACAGCAGTAAGACAGTGTTTGCAGCCAAAGTTGTGAAATGTATTCTTCATTGTGAGTCATTCCTTTATTTTAATGATGACTACATACTTTTTTCTTTCTTTTTTTTATTTTTTAAAAGCCTCCTCTGCAGAACCACTCCCATGCAAATGCACCAGGAAGACCAGGGACTAATTATTACTTTTTGTGTTTTATCATAGGGGAATAAAGATCAGAGAAGATTTTTAATTCCATGCCAACAGGAAGATGTAGAATTGAGGGACACAAACAAGGTGGTAAACAGCAGGGAGTCAAGCCACACTCTGTTCCCTGCATGCTGTTACAGACATATCTCACATATCTTACGTGTGCTCAGTCCGGATTGGTTGGCATCAGGTTATCGTCGGTTTCGGTGATATCATCATGCTGCCATCATAACCTTTGCTTTCTTGGCACTAGTTCAGAGACACGGTGCTCCATGACTGCATTTATTGAGGATTATGTGTCCTCAATACTTTACTGAGGGCTCAGATGATTTTTCTGTTGAACATTGTTGGGCTGTACATCGCAAATATTATCCATTTATTGTACGAGTTTGGTTTTATATTTTCAATTTATATTTTGATTTAGTTCATTGGTTAAGTTCAAGTTAATTAGGTTCACATTCACAAATCTGTCTGAAAGTTATTGGTGGCTGTAGTTGTTCCTCCTGTCCACACTGCCAGCTAAAAGATCCCTGCTAATAGAAATGTCAATATGAGAGATGAAGGACAAAATCCACAGCCATTTTTCACAGCAAACGTCAATTTTACAGTCCAGCCAAAGCTAATATGATGCTGTAGCGGGCTGTTTTACAAAAAGTAAATTGGATGTTTTCAAACTTAAACACTATCTATTAAAGCACAAAGAGGGAATGTTGTACCAAAAAGACAAACTTTGGAAAATACCCACTTAACTTGTCTGCTGAACTATAAAACTGCTGAAAACTAATTTTGGCTTCAGCCTAAATTTGAAACTGTACTTTTTGCAGAAATGAGACTGTGGCTTTAATGGTTCGGGGCTTTAATGATGCATTACTACATTATTGTTTTCATCCATACATAAATTCATTCAGCGGATACAAATGATGTAATTATATCTTGTGGAAAGGATAACAGCTTCCATGTCTGTTTTGTCACTGATGCTCATCATTAACAATTCTGTCCCGTGTCCTTGTCGCCCCCTGCAGGACGATGCCCAGCAGCTCTTTGCCCTGTCTGCAGCTGCTGAGGAACAGGGCATCCTTCCTGATGACCTGGCCAACGTGATCAGGCGATTGTGGGGCGACAGCGGTATACAGAGTTGCTTTGCGCGGTCGCGAGAGTACCAACTCAACGACTCTGCAGCATAGTGAGTGCAAAATTTGTGTTGTTTTATACCTTGATCCCACGTAGGAGTCAACTACATCTTAAGCTTTTTTTCTGCAATAATTCAACAAATGATTACCTTCCAGTCACGTGCCAGCTCTCTTAAATCTATCATTTTTAATACTCTACTCACCTTTGTCAAACTCACGCTGCCATTTGTCTCAGCACATCCTCTTCCCACTTCTAAAATCAATCAATATGCAGTCTGCTCATGCATACACTGGTTGCACCACTATAAATGTAAATGTGGCCAAGTGGGAAACCTCATAGCCGTCTGACAAATGTTCTCTTTTTCTCATCCTGGATACCTGTTATTTATATTTGAGAATACTTTTTCAGCTGAGACATTATTTGCTATTGATATTACTTTAATTTTTTACTAAGATTTTAAAACAGCTGAAGAGAGTGACAGCGAGGAAGGTTTGGGGAGTTTGCATTTGGTTGATAGTTGTGCTGATTAATTTTTATGTTGATCTCATTTAAAAGGCTGTTTAATATTCCTGCGGTTATGGATGCTGTTCCCCGGGTGTTGTGATGGATCTAATGGTACAGTCCTTCCTGCCTCTCTCATAACCTGCCTCTAACCTCTCTAGGGAGCTATAGAGATTGGAAAGATAGTCCAATAACTTCCATTTAGTGATTATTTCTCCCTCTCTGGGTTCGATTCTTTAATACTGTAACCTGATAAGCACAGCACAGAACAGTTTGTCTTGAGGGATGAAAAAATGAGAGTCATCGTTAACTTGAAGGAAAATTATCCTCTAAGAAGACAATAAGAATTGATAGTCGTGATAACAAAGCCCCCAAGTTACCTATTTTTTGGGAATAAGTTGATTAATTTTGCGGCAGCGTTATATAAAAGTCAAAAATGTTGCTTTGTCTGATATGTTCACAATAACTCTTTGATTCCATTAGGAAATATTTTGTGGCTCCAAAGATGAGGCAGAAAATGTTTGTTCAACCATTCATATGCTTTTATTCACTTCAATAAGTCTGCCAGATTTAATTGGCTCATTAATTATTATTAATCTGAGGGTGTGACATGCATCAATGAGGAGATCTGTACATGCTTGATATAGTGTATTTCTTCTCTGTGTGTGACGCACATGTTGGCTGGGCCACTAAAGCTCCCAGCTGGCCTTGGACGGTGATGCAGTGCTTGTGTACGCGGGGCAGGTTGTGTCAAACATGGTGAAGATGCTCCCACTCTCCCCTGCTTACCAACAGTCTGTCAGAAAAACAGAGAGAGGGCAAAACAGGATAGTGAGAAAGGAGGACAAGAGCTGTGACTGGAGAGCTGAAGGAGAGCAGTAGACAACTACTTTTGTGTGAGGTTTAATGTTTTTGCATATTTTCAACATTAATTTTTTAAGCAACTAAGATCCCCTGTATATTTAAAAAGGCAAATATTGATCTCAGTCAAAGATGTATGGATCAGAATGTGATCTTTTATTTAGACAAATCACAACAGGAGGACACCAATTATCTATTTTTAAAACAATTTCATACATCAAATTCACAAAAGTGGAGCAAATCAGTACAGAATTTGCATGTTGCCATAGAAATCCTCCCACTAAGGATGGTGCCTAGTACTAGTAGGTCTAGTGGTAATCCCTTAGTGGTCTCACATAGTAATTTCAGTCAGCCATTTCACAACTGGGATTTATTATGTGAATACAGAGTGTTTGGCATCCACGCTCTGGCCTCATCTCAGTCACCACAAGCACAAACCAAGCAGAGCACAGTGGAGATTGGAATGAAAATAAAAAATGCACCTCCAAAATACTGCATGACATACAGAGGCTTACATCAGGTGTATAAAACCACCATATATGCAGCAGCAGGCTTGGACATCAGCTATGCAGAAGATAATATTAAACACAGAAATGTGTGAGTTCAGATGAAGCAGAGAAATCATTTCCTGAGAAATGTGATGTAGCATTGAGAGGCAGCAGATAGCCAGCAATACATGCATGCATATAAACATAAGGGTGGCAGCTGGCTCCATCAGCAATTTAAATATACTGTGTTATGATGCAATGAATAGTAAAGGAATGTGGATGTGTGGATGACAACCTGCAGTGTGTGTGGCGGGCAGGGAAATAATAATGTGAATGGGCTTCATGCAAGTCAACAGCCATGTTTACATCCCCAGAGATAATATACAATATTTCCCTTGACCAGAGACCTCGAGTCTGCAATGAGCCCCTATGGAGCCCAAACAACAACAGTAACAACCAAGAGGGAAATCTGCTGTACAAGCAATTCAGCACACACACACACTCATGATATTCAAACATGAGTTTCTCACCACAATGTGCAAAACCAGCGTCTCTGAATGAAGCCAAAGCCACCCTGCAATAAATGCTAGCCAGGGTGGTTAAAGCAGCTAATTAATATTTTCATAATAGCAAAGTATGATGAACCTAAAGACAATTCTAACCTGAATCTGCAGCTCCCCTTCACCATATCAACTTAAAACTTGATGATGTGTTATTGGTTTCACAGCTTATTTCTGATGCCCCCAAGTCGTCCAGAAAAATGTTATTTCAGATTTAATGACACCTGATTTCTCCCAACCACCATTTGGAGCTGCAGTTCTCGGAGGATAACAACCAATGTACTGGATTCTAACCTGAGTAATGCATTTGGTCATAACTTAATTACAACAAGAGCTTAGCGTAATCCCTTAAAAGGCACTTAGACAGTCGAATAAAACGCTATCATCTAAAGTTTAACGGCCTATTATTGAACGCAGCATAGTGTGACTCACTGCACAGAAAATTCACAAAATTGCTGGAGTTCATTGCAGTTCAAAGCGTTTCAGTAGACTGTTTTGTCTGATATTGATGCACCACAAGGGCATTGATGACCCATATGTTCATGAGTTTGTGTGTGTGTGTATGTACAGCCTGTGTTTCTCCGTCTCTCTCTGTTGCAGGTTGCAAACCGTGTTAAAATCTTGATCCCTTTCTTTCTGTCTTTCTCTCCCTATTAGTTACCTAAATGATCTGGAGAGGATAGCCAAAGCAGACTACATCCCCACCCAGCAGGACGTGCTGCGAACTCGAGTCAAGACCACTGGCATCGTGGAGACTCACTTCACTTTCAAGGAACTGCACTTCAAGTAAGGCTGTGTCGCACTTACTTCACTACACATGCTTCCAAAAACTGCAGTACCATCTTCACTCTCACTCAATGATTTAGCTCTTTGCATATATGTGAGTCCAGGCACAGTGACAGGGTGTATTTAACATGTAGCCTGATTGGTGATATGACGCCATAGTGTTCACTCATCTCGGATGCTTGTTATTTGGTGATGCATAAAATGTTGCACATGCAAAATGATCGACACTGAATAAAATTTGAATGTTAATTTTGAAGAGCAGCAAGATCTGATATTAATGTAAATGCTACTGTAAATGCAGGTGTGCCATCACACGCCAGTATATTAATTGAATTAGGCTTGATCAGTGTCAGCAGTGATGTCACCGTACCAGCCTCCTCCACACCTGCTCTAAACAAACTGCTAGACTTCATTTCGCTCTCAACATTAACAGCATCGAGGGGCAACTGACCCTCCTGGCTGGAAATGTGCAAGTCAGCCACTCCGAAGCCAAATTATACCAGCAATTAAAAGCTTAATTATGACAATTGCACGGAGAGCTGAATAAATGAATTAGATCGTGCCCACCGTGCTCTCACTGAATAAAACCAGAGCTTTATGTGGTGCTAACATTTGAGTGTGTCCTCTGTGGTACTGTACTGTAAGTCTTACATAAAATATGCTCTGACCCAGTCGGCGCACTCGTGTGTGGGATAGTAATGGATGTATAGCTATATCTCTGAATAGAGGATGTGCAAGAGATACAGAATGTGTTCAAGCATTTGATAACAGGACCTATGCTGAAGCCTGGTTTATGGGTGAATACATCTGTGATATAAAAGTCAAATATTAGCCGCATGTGTCTGATTATAATAAGGGATAGATAGATAAGGGGTAATCGCCAAAATACCCAACATTCAGCACAGCAGCAAAACAGATCTGGATAACAGGGGGGAAAAAAGCAGCAGCAGACACACGACTCTGGTGTGACCTGTTTCCTGATAAACTCTCTGATATTTACCTTGTGTGAAAGCCTCAATATTTGTCCTGAATTATACATGGAGGCAATCAATAAGAAGAAAGTCACGTTTTTGTAATTCGGCCCTGTTTGCCATAATAAGTACGGAAAAGGAAAGAGTATAGATACACGGAAATGTCATCTTTTCACAATGGCTTCATTTAGATTTGTCCAATTGGTGCATATTTGCCCTCATGTATCATGAAAACATGGCAGCTGTCCTGGGTGTGGTGGACTGTTATCGCCTCTGTTGTTGCTCACACCTCTAACAGCTGCGATCACAGTGCTCAGCTTTCCCATTAGCCAGTGCTGTGCTCGGAATATAGAGGCCCGCCTCTCATAGCCCGCGTTGACCCTGCAGTGTTTTATCAGATGTGTGACGGACGCGCCTCCACCTACTCGACTCTTTTGCTCTCGAAGCAGCCTCATGAAAACTTAATGTACGCAAAGGGATGGAATGTCACCCTAACTTTCTCCTTCCTTCCCTCCTCACCATCACTCTTCCTGAAACGTCCTCTTCGGTGTTATCAGCTTCACCTTACTGTCTTTCATTATGACCTCCTTCCCCCACTAGTGCACACATACACACACACACACACACACAATATGTCACCTTTGCTTCATCCCCTTTGCAGAATGTTTGATGTGGGAGGCCAACGCTCAGAGAGAAAGAAGTGGATCCACTGTTTCGAAGGAGTCACAGCCATTATTTTTTGTGTTGCACTGAGTGCTTACGACCTGGTGCTGGCTGAGGATGAGGAGATGGTAAGGAAGAAAACCTCCCCTGTTGTGTGTACCTTCCTCTGCACGGATGACATTACTTCACTAGCTTCATAAATCTGCTCGTTGACTCATTTTCAGTATAAGGTCATTTAAATTCTAAGACATCAACATCGCCCATCCCTCCTTTTTATAGCTTAATAATAATGAGCGTTAATGATCCATTTACAGTTGAGCCAGTGGAGTGTGATTATGTAATAAAAGCTAATTTTTCACATGACTTGCACAATTTGACCCCAATTTCTTTAACTGCTTATGAATTTAAAGCAAGTGCCCATGAGAGACTTGGTCAAAAGATGCTGTGAAGAAGCGTCTCTGCACTGTTTCTTCCTCGCATTTAAAATGTTAAGCAACATCTTCCCCTGGTGGCAGCTCTCTATCTGTAGCTGGACTTTAGAACAGGCCACAAGCTGTGACCGACTTTGCTTCTCTTCAGAACCGAATGCATGAGAGCATGAAGCTGTTTGACTCCATCTGCAACAACAAGTGGTTCACCGAGACCTCCATCATCCTCTTCCTCAACAAGAAGGATCTCTTTGAGGAGAAGATTAGTCGCAGCCCCCTCACCATCTGCTTCCCAGAGTACACAGGTATGCTGAGGAACATCGGCGGCCATCTTGCACCTTAGGGGAGTGATTTAATAGTTAAACTTCAAGTACAACCACAGACAGGTTGCTCACAAACACAGCACAGTATAAGAACATGTCACCTCTTACTCTCTCTCCTCACGTTCCCAGGAGCCAACAAGTTTGATGAAGCTGCCAGTTACATTCAGACCAAGTTCGAGGACCTGAACAAGAAAAAGGACACAAAGGAGATCTACACCCACTTCACCTGTGCCACCGACACCAAGAACGTGCAGTTTGTCTTTGACGCCGTCACCGACGTCATAATCAAGAACAACCTGAAAGACTGTGGTCTTTTCTAAAGGTAGGATGAATGGAGGGTGGTGGAAATATAGAACATAATCAAACAGCTTCAGGTCATTTAGAACTGAATCGATTCTTCAGTTAATCAATTAATTGGCAACAATTTCATAATTGATTAGTTCTCTAAGGTATTTGTAAAAATGCCAAAGAAAAATGCTCTCTGACTCCAGCTTCACAAATGTGAATGTTAGTTGGTTTTCTTACTCTTCTTTTATAGTAAACTGAATATCTTTATCAGAACTTTTAGTCACATAGATAAACAAGTTAGTTCAGTATGAGATCTGGGAAATTTTGGATCTTGATTTTCTATGATATATTTTCTGAGATTTTACAGACTAAACGAATCATTCATCAAAAGAATAAATGAAACATTAATTGATAGTGAATGTGATCAGTAGTTACTAATTTAATAATAGATGTCTGAAAGTGAGAAAATTATAACGTCTAGAAACTCTAAGCTTTAGTTGATTTAACAACTGGCACAACTAACACAAGTAAATAGCGCCCTATTTACTTCACAGCTTGTTAAGATCAAAGGATCAAACAAGCTGACTGGTGTCATGTTAGCTGTCCTCACCTTTTCACGTTAACTGCTCTCAGGTCAGATCTTCAGGTCAGGCTCACTTACAGTATGTGAGAACATAATTATGTCATCTACAATGTGACTTTTAAGGATAAAGGATTTTGTATTTTGTACATATTGAAATTGATGTAGTGACAAGACTATGTTGCTATAAAAGCTGTTGAGATTTTTACATGTCAGTACTATACAAAACACAAACAAATATACTGTATATTTCATTTGAGTCCAAAAACTGAACATGAACACGAAATCTCAAAATTAAGTTAAGTCGAACCAAAACATCTGCCAAGTTAAATACAAGTAGGGATAAGTGAGGAAACATTTTTGTGACCTGGGTGAACCCAATATGTTTGCGTTTGACAAGTATAATGTAAACTCATCCAAGTCTGTGTGATTTACTGTAATCGCTTAGAATAAACAGATTAGATTAGGAAACATAAATCTGCATTTAAATATTGAAATAGCAGCTTTTATTGCTACATATTTTATTGTATTTTTGTTAAGATGTTTTCCTTTTGTCGTCTCTCTCGTCCCGCAGGAAAACGCCCGATGCACACAGACTGCATGAGAGACTGCAACAGCCATGTGATGATTACTGCTTTTCATAATGAAAACCATAACAGACTTGACTCCTAGAGGGGAAACCTTAAAGAACTTCAACAATCACTGATTTGCAACCATCACATTCTCTGTCCTTTGTGTTATTATTTTTTTTATATATACTATATTTCTTACTTCACCAGGGGTTCTTATACTATTCATACTCCTGTAAATAGGTATTTGACCAAGGACCCACTTACTGTATTGGACAAGAGTGACTAACAATCGAGGCCACTCACCTGAGAATCGCTGTTTATAAATTGGATTAGTAACATAAATTATCATGTTTATAGTGGAAAATGATTGTTGGAAGAGTAAAAATCATAAGAACCCATTATCTCATCAGGCCATGTCTCAAAATTAAATTATTTCTCATCCTTAATAGGCCTTCAAGGATCAGTTTGAGAACCATTTGTTTTAGTTAAGTGAAGAAGAAGAACAAGAAGAGGAAGAAGAGGAGGAGGAGGAGGAACAAGACGTAGTTTATTGACTTGATGAGCCTAATTGTTTTGTATTCAGATCTCTTTTTCAGTTTTTTAAGTTTTCATGTTACTTTCCCTTTTTGCTGTTGAAATTTAATAAGAGAAAGCAGTAGAAGAAAACCAACTTTTTTATAAAAATCACATTAACTTATGTTAACTAATGTTGGCGTTTTATGAACCTTTTGACTGCACAGAGCTTATTTTTAGAAGAAAACAAACAAGCATGGAGAATGAAAATGGATGAAGGGAAAATGTTTTTTGTACAATGTTTACACAGAATCAATATTCTCAGTTGTACTATAGTGCATTGTTCTGCATGACTGTCCATAGATTAGCCTGTATCCCACACAAATTTAATAACATTCCTTAAGTAACTTCTTTAAAGAAACAAAACAGAAACAGTTATGTGTCACTTTTAAGATATCTGCAAGATTTTTCAGTGGTTATGTCTGTTCCTAACATGGATTGTTCTGTACTGTTTGTTTCATTACAAGTCTTTTTACATATGTTTGTGCCTTGATATCTGTTTACACTTGTTCTTTAGAGACATGCTATCTTCATAGTGTGAATTAGGGCTATTTTTACTCCACTTCAGTTCACATAACCCATGATTTAAGATGCACCGTAACACAGAGACAGATGGATGATAGTTGTTCATTAATATTAAGATAAAAGTCATTCACTTGTTAAATGTAAATAAAAGTTTGGTCACATGATTTTTCATTCTGAAGTGTGGTGTGTTAACAGAAAACATACATTATTGTGTTTCTCCATGTTTGGACCAAAACTACACTAAAGATAAACTGAAAGAGAGTATTTGTAAAATGTATAAGACAATGAGCCACAGCCACAGTTGTGGCATATTTTGTAAGAGAAGGTTGCGCTGGAATTACACTAAAAAAAACTATTGAGCAACTAGACTAACTAGAGTATTTGCAAACAGTAGTTTATGGTAAATTCCTCCTGACCGTCACAAATGACCTCAGAGTTGTGCTGTTTCACTTTGAGGTAAAAAGTGATGGGCTCTTTTGGTGCCATTTGGCTGTTGTTGGAATGTAACATGCATTTACTGAAGTAATACATATAAGAATAAGAATGAAGTACTTGAGCAATACTTTAGTATCTCTATTTTATGACACTTCTACTCCAGCACATTTCAGAGGTAAATGTTGTAGTTTTACTTCACTACATTAATCTGACAGATAGTGTAGTTACTGCTTACTTTTCTGATTCAGATTGTAAATATGAGTTTATATTTCTGAAGTTTAAAACAGTGTTTCACAACCTCTTTTGCTTGTCACCCTGAACAAGAAACTGCCTAGTTGGGGCTAAAAATCAATGGAAATTTGTGGAGTATAACATTGTTTTCCTACCCCATTAATCATCGCTTCAGATTTATCTTGTGACCTTTTAGATGTGTAACCACTGGACCAATGCTAGACCTATAAAGAATAGTGAAAACTAGCTTCACCTCAAGCAGGCAGCAATGAAACACTGCTGACAAATTGATGCATTAATATTAATCTAACACTGTCGTATACTCCATAATAATCATTCATATGAGCCATTTTTCTGCAGAGTGCTTTTACTTTTGACCCTAAAAGTAGATTTTACTGATAATACTTCAGTGAAGGATCTGAGCACCTCTCCCACCACTGGCTGAATTACAATACAAAGCGTTATCAACATCCAAAGAGGTGAGGTGAGGAGGTGCACTCATGAATGCTCTGCTCATCTGCAAATGAAATGAGACCTTCACTTGAGCCCAGTGGTCTGTTTGCATTTTTAAACACCAATTAAGACAAGAACGGTGAATGGACTGTGAGCATTACTCAGACCTTAGTAAATGGTGTGAAAGGGTTTAGCATGCAGAGACAATGGAGAATGGTAATATGGGAGGTCCTGTTTACAAAGGTCCACAAGGTGGCGACATGTAGATTTCAGTGAATCAGCACATGTATGCAGAGACTTTTCAGTCACAGCACTGGCCAAAGACAACTTTTACAAAAGTGGCCTTTTAGATTGTATTATTGTGCACAAGCTTGTAAAAACTACAATGAAGTGTTGATCTGAAAAAAAAAAAAATAATAATTGAGTGAATGCAATAATTTAAAATATATAGATAAATGGTTGAATGCAAAGTGTTTTAAAATACTCCAATAATTTAATCTTTTTACAGTTAAATAAAAAAGTCAATTATCCAACTCCAGATGTTTGAACAGTGTAGTACAATAAAACACTGTTACAGTAGGAAGTGCATTAATTATGCGGGGGGAGGGATCTTGTTTCGGGAGACTTCCTATTGGCTGAGCCTGTGATGCCCTGCGCTGATTGGCTGCAGAGAAAAGCTCAGCATAGTCAAAGTCTGCAGACAAACCTTGGTCTGGTTCAGAGGAGAGAAAATCCAGACAGGCACATCATCTGTGATCAGCTGTGAGTCTGTGCAGCTGTTGGCGGTGCTTGGATTTATTGTTCAACCAAATGCAAAGGTGAGTGCTATTATTATTATTTGTCAATTAATATATGACTTATCATTGTGAAATGTGGCCACCACTTATCAAATGCATTTTTTTTGCAGAAGAAATTAACAGGATTCTGAACTTCACTGCAGACATTTCTTGACAAACAATGGTAAGTTGTTTTTATATATTTGCACACTTTAATAGATGCATTGCAAAGGAGCCAGCAGAAACATGTTTTTTTCCTTTGCACAAGACAGTAACAATTTTTGTACTATGTCTGTAAGTTATTCCTTTAAATTACTTTCTTTTTTTGGAGTTTTTGGAAGGCTAGTGTGTTTTAATCCCCCAAATTACAGTTCTTTCAAACCAAACTGTCCTTTTGCCAAATGCAAAGCTCCTCTCCTTCTTGTGTGAAGGCAGCCAAGGAGAACAGGGCATTTTAAGAGATGCAGACTGACTGCTGAGTCCCACTGAGGATGTCTCTGTATGACAGATAAGTCCACCCCAGGGGCCAAATGGTTCAGCACCCACAGCTGTGATAACATCATGCCATTGTGGTGTTCTTGCTGCTCCCAGCCAAACACTGGCAGGACAGGAGGCCAAGCAAATTGAATATTATAACAACTTATAAACATTGGTGCCTCAACTGACATGACTTGTAACTCACTTTTTTGCTGTCAAACATTTTATTTGTCTAATTGTGAAGATCACGTGGTTTAGATAAGATATGGTCATTCTTATCTTACGTTCATCTTGTGGTTTAGATGAAACTGTACAAATCAATAGTGTCTCCACTGGCTTTCAATGATTTTGGTTTCTGCAACCTGGAAGATGGTGTGATTCATAATTAACCCATGAGCATTGTTTAATTCCAAAATGTTGCTGTCATTTCCTGCTGTAAAATGCAGACCAGTCAACATCCTGTGAGTTAGGGGAATCCAGAGAGGATATGTGCCTCTGCACCTCTCCACAGTTCAGCTCAACTTTGTTCAAACTTCCCCTCTAGCTTGAGGAGACAGGGAGTGTTTTCCCAGTATAAAATCTACATCCTGCTCTAAGAGCCACAACTTTTTCATTTTCTGGGAACTTACTGCATGGGATGGTCTTCGTAAAGCTGCTTTGAGGTTTGTCAGGAATGCTTCACTTGTTATATGGTCATAGAGCAGAGTGATCTCAGCTGGTAAAAATCTTATTGGCCCAGTTCTGGAAATAACAGAGGGAACTGTGCCTCAGCTCGGCCGGCCGCGGCCTGATGGGATATCTTGGAAGCCAGCCTAACTCCTCTGCAGACTGCCACAAAAGCCGACCATAACTTTTTGGTTAGAAGTGTTGTTTTTGAATAGTCTAGTCCAAATTCTGCCTGCACCACTAACTCTCAGTGTTTTTGTCATTGTCTAGCTGTGTTTAGGAGATTCTGCTGACTGCCTCCGAGACCAAATGCACTGCATGATGAGATCCCTACAGGACCTGAAGCAGATCAGCAAGCCAAGGCCGCTGAGTGAACCATGCGTTAGATCCTTCGCTGTGACGCGGCACTGCAAACAGAGGGCACAGCAAGAGCGACTCACTCGTCTGCGTGTTTCTGACGCCAGTGAGGCCAGCACATATGACTCTGCCTGCTGCCTGGCCAGCCCCATGGAAGAAGAGGAAGAGCAGCAGGAGCATGAGCGGTTGACACAAGGCTCCCCAAGCAGCGAGAAGAGCATGGACTTGGACTCTGGTTACTCTGAGGCTTCCTGGCACGATGAAGGTGTGGTGCTGAGGAGGACCAGAAATGTGCGAGTCTCCTCCTCGGCCTGCCTCCGCACTAACAGAGGACCTTCTGGCCGAATCCGGCCCAAATCCACCTCGGACGCTTGTCTGGAGCGCTGGACCTCGTTTGAGGCCGCTAACCCAGAGGACTGGACCACATCCCTGCTGAGCCGCAGCAGGAACAGACAGCCCCTGGTTTTGGGGGACAACAGCTTTGCTGACCTAATAAAGAACTGGATGGACCTACCAGAGAGTCCTGAACCAGCAGAACTGAAGCCCAGTGCGGGCAGGCGCCTTGCCAAAGACATTTTGGTCAACATGCGGCGCAGACTTGCAGGGATGTCTAAAGGTGTGGAGGTGAGGCAGAGGCCGGCAGACTCCACACGGGTCAGCAGGGCTGCAGAGGCTCCCAAACGGATGTCCTGTCCTGTGGGACTCCAGGTCCTCAAACCTTTCTTTCACCAGTCCCACACAGGCCTTCATCAACTGGACACTGACTTCTACCAGTTCACAGCTCTCATGAAGACAGGCAGCCGACAGCCCATCATATGCAATGACATTATTGGATACATATAAATGAGGGTGTAACTGCAGACTCTTTCAGACCATTTACAATGAGATGGTTCTATTTTCATAGTTGGAATTTGATGTTGATACATCTGTAATAAAAGTTTTTTTGAATTTAATGAAAATGAGTGTGTGATCAGTGTTGAATGTAAAAATCTTATTATTGTAGCCACCTGTCATATTGTTTGACATGTTTAAACTAATTAGACTTGTAAACTTCATTAGACATGTGACGTTATAGAGCTGATGGTGCCATTGTCAATGATACAGTATTTTGACAGTGATTGGGTGTGAAATCACCTGACATATCATGTTAGAAAATGTCCATCATGATAGAAAATACTATCAACATCACAGCTCAATAGTTTGAAAGAACCTACACAGTAAAGCATCCAAAGCTTTGTAAACCAAGTAAATTCAGAAGGATCTGGTCTTGGTTAAAAAGGTTGGGTGTGGTGTAACCATCATAGGAAAGTATGCTGATGAACTTTAAAAAACATGATAAGGGAACTGCAGTCTATTAGTGCAGGGCAGTGATATAACATGGTTCCTCTTTGACACATATTTATTGTATTATACTTCAAACAGAAATGAATCACAAACAGCTACACAGGCCCAGTGACGGTGTGCCCAATGAAGGGGCAGTGATGGTTTCAAAGAGGATCTTTCATGACAAGATTTAAATACAGTTAAGCAGGAGAGCAGAGTATTGTAACGATGCTAATGTGACAGTGTGAAGTGAAACACATTGTGAGGTTGTGTGGAAAAGGGCAGGACATGCATACGAGCCGTCTTAGGGCAGATAAAAGATTTGTGGTCAGGACAGCTGTGTCCAGATGCCAGGAGCTCCCCGAATGGTCGAGGCACTGCACCTACTGTGCCAGCTGCCTGTTCTGACTGCACCCCTGCAACATCGTGCTCAGTCTGACCAGAATCAAACCTTGAAACCAGGCCAGCGGTGCCCCAGCAGGGCCAGATCATCTAATCCATATGTCTTGGCAAGCATCTTCACAACCCCTTAGCCCAACAGATCAAAAGACACATGTACATGTACACTGTAAATTTTCCCCCTGTGGGACGGATAAAGCTATATCTTATCTTACATGAAAACCTGAAAGTTAGAACTTTGTGGTAAAATTTCAGGCAATAACAGAAAGGTTTTTTCTTTTGCTATTATGTGGTATTTTTTGGGACATGGTTAAGGGACAGTGTAATAGATTAGGCAGTGTGTCAGTTTACAATAATAAAAATTAAAAAACATGACTGTGCCAGTGCAATAATAAAAGCAAAATACTTGTAGAATGAAATGTCAGAGACAGAAATACTGAAAAAAAATCAGATATTAACAACAACAAAAGCAGATTATTTGGAATGGATTTAACATCACAGCGTTAAGTTTGCTTCATCACATTGAGGCATTTCCATGTGATGCCTTGACTGGAGCCGTCACAGCAGCAGGTATCTGATCGGTGGGACTGACTCACAGTCCTCATCTTCTGCAAACGATGGGATCAATTCCAGCATCTTTTTGTGTGGAGGGATATCAGTCTTGGTGACCATCCTCACTAGATCAGACACACTGCAAAAAATAGAGTATATGTATGATTGAAAAAGTGTCAGTTTAACAAAGTATATAACATTTAATCATAAGTCATTGTATTGATACATTTCCATTAATTTGTGTGTCTTCTCATTATTAACAAATGACATGAGGATTACTGCTTCCTCCTTCCATGGAGGTGACAATCATTCACCATTTGCTTTTTCTTATGATTGGCAAATTAATTCAATTTAATCCCAAGTATTGTCCATGCATCCAAAGCTTGATATAGTTATTTTCCTCTGTGAGATTGGCCATAATTGCCCCAAAATCAAACCCACTGTTGCAACTGGATGACATGTTCCCTCGTT
Organism: Centropyge bicolor; assembly: GCA_037975185.1. Taxonomy (NCBI): domain Eukaryota; kingdom Metazoa; phylum Chordata; class Actinopteri; family Pomacanthidae; genus Centropyge; species Centropyge bicolor. The sequence goes on along the minus strand of JBBMOC010000012.1, from coordinate 7,501,925 downwards.
ACTATGAATGCACACACTATAGTTTATTTCAAGGACTGACTAAAAATACACACACTACAGTACATCCTGCTGCTGGAAATACTCAAAAGCAATCAAATGTCTTTTCATCTGTGACTTAAAATACTTCAGACCAAATACTCTATTATTTCTATTAGGAACTACATTATATCTAGGAACAAAGAATGTAGAGATGTCAAAAAAGTACTGAGAAATGGTTTTCATGTTGTTTGAGGTTTTTAAGTTCTACGTTGCTCCTTCACTGGCTCAACACAGGAAGCTCGGGGCAGGGCGACCGCACAGGAAGTGACTACTGGAGAGGGCATTTGTCATGTACTGCACTGTGTCCACATGGCCACAGCCCCTCACCCCTTAATCTTACCACAACACCAGAAAGTCCCAGAGACTTGAGTGTCAAAACCAGAAAAGGACAGTCTGTTTCAAAATGAACATGGAGATCTCACAGCAGGAGTTAAGCAAAGATGGATTAGAATCACATATTTTAATTTACCCATTAATTTATTGCTAATAAAATTCCTAGATTCAACCTGGTGTTTTTATAGTTTTTCCCTCCTCCTGGATTCAAAACCTCCCTGAGGGTGCATATTCTGCCGTGACTCAGTTCTTAAACTGATGAGGAGCGTTTGCTGCACGTGTCATCTGATTCCTTTCAAACACCCTGAGGCTTAGAAACGTGGCTTTAATGCACTGCAGAACTGAACAGGTCTGAGCAGTGTTGCTTCTCAGATGCAGGGAAAAAAAAGTTTGCGCTGATTTAACTGTTAAACTCCTGTCCTCAACAAACAGAGGGACACCCGAGGAGGAGCGGTCTCAGTCGTCAAGTGTTCAAGTGTGTCGACAGGCTCTCTCTTCTCGGGCTTGGAGGAAACATTTCATCCTCCCATTAGCCTCTAAACAAACAAAGGGAGGCTGCACATTGTGATTGTTTGTGTGTGCAGGGTTGTGCACCATGTGTAGCATATGCAAAGCTGCACTGCATCTTTGTCTTCACTGGACATACCTCAGACTGAGCCGCTCCTCATGACGATTGTATAAGAGAGCTGCTCCGTAGAAGAGACTGCAGATGGTCAAGCTGTATTTTTCCTGTACAAAGGCAAATAATACAGTACATAATACAGTACAATATAACACATACTTGCATGCATTATGCACAGGTGATTTCAACAAAGACAGCAAAAAGGCCTGACGATAACATGTGGCCTCAAACAACTTCAGCAGTTCAGGAAGCTCTTCGGTGTGATCACAAACAAACCAGCGGGAACCTGGCCAGTCAAAGGTTAAACAAAACCTGCAGCAAATCAGATCACTTCCCAATTTATTTTCTCTTGGCCTCCTTAGGACAAACTCCAGCAAAATCAATAATGCGAAGGTCTGCTCAGGGCAAGAAGGTACATGCACAAAAAACTAGGTCAGGAGTGATGAGCTCAGACATTTCTGTTGATATCATATTATAAAGGCCGTGTCCTGAATACATGAGGGCAAAAGGACAGGACTGCACCACATGTGTGTAATTTACTAGTAGAAAAAAGACTAGTACCCTGTTTAAACTTGTTTTATGAAGTATCTTCTATATGTGTTTTTAAACATTATATTCTCAGATACCATGGTGTTCACTCATCTTATTATCCAGTTTCAAATCGACTGAATGTTATATAGTATGTAGAATCAGAAAAACAAACATTACAAATTATACAATAACGTATGTGATGGTGGCAGTGACACCTGGACATTCATCAAGATAGAGGATACAGTGAGTATTACTTGTTGCTGGAGAGTCCTCAGGACAGTTACAATGCAACTATATAAAGGCAGCCAGTAACCCAAGCATGGCTTCATTTGCTGAATCAACTTAACTGGAGCAGAAACGTGCAGGGATGTCGTGCAGGTAAAGACATGAAATCAGGTTCGAACTCCTGTCACCTGTCCAACAATTTGACTTTGACTGAATTGGAACAGTCCTGACTTGTTTATCTACTCATGTATCAGCTTAGTTCTGCTGTGTATATGTTGTACAAGGCAGTATCAGTAAATCTAGGTTGTATGAAGATAATGAAGATAAATGTGAAGAGGACAAACTTCTCAGCTCTTTTCTCGGCTCAATGAAAATCCACCAAAAATACTGTCTTTACTGAATTCTGTGTCTGGAGTTAGTTCTTGCAGTACAAAGTGAGAATATAGTATAGTATAGTATAGTATAGTAGTTTCAACAACAGCATGATCTTCCTCCGTTATGGTAGAATAGAGTCCTGAAGTTGTGAATGGCAGGTGTAAAGTGGTCATTTGAAACAATGGGCACTGTGTGTGCACCGGAGGAAGGTGAACCAGTTCAGGAAAAATAACATGCATAAAATATGCACCCAGTTGGACCGGGTGTGAAGAAAGTCTGTGCTTCCTCGCTGAGAGGAATAAGGAGGTTGTACCTTGATATGCCGGACCAGATCTCCCAAGGTCATTTCCTGCTGACCCTCGCGTCTGCCCTCAACCAGGAAGTCATCCCACAGGGTGTATTTGCTTCCTGCGACCTGCCGATAGACATGACACACACACCAACACACACACAGAAAGTTGACAGATGAAGCACTAGTCAGTGTGAGAGATCTGCAGAAAATGCTTGGGTCCATAACAAGAGTCGTGGACACTCACAGACACAGACAGACTGCATTTTTCATCACTGTGTTATAAAGCAGCTGAGAACAATCAGCAGCTGCAGCAAAGACCCCAACAAGCCATGAGGAGGTCAAGTAGGTGCTTCCTCATATAGGATGAAGTGACTCTCTTCCTTTTCTCAAGTTTCCATCCATGGCACTTACTTAATTGTAAAAGTTTTACAATCGTCCCTTGCAGCCATGCCAGTGCAGTTTGGAGCAGATGATATTAGTGCGACCTGACAGAAAAGTTGAAGAATGTTGCTTATAAAAGCTGCATCTGTGTGAATATAAATGTGTTGCTCTAGGCAGTGAAATAACAACATAGGAATTTTTCCAGACACCTTGCCAGACTGCGCTTCAAGTCGCTGTAGTTGGAGCTGTGACGGGCCATTTTCTTTCTGAATTCTTTGAGTCTTCGGCACTGGAGACATACTTGAAATCTGACTGTTTAAACAGGCTTAATGTGTTAGACTGATAATCTGTCTTTAATACCAGCTATTATCTCCTGTCCTTTTGTACTGACAGATGTACGCTGTGCTGAAACAATTTTTACATTTATCACAAAGTCAATGAGCATTAAACTAATCTCAGCTGTTTATTGAACAATGCTATTGTTGTACTCACTAAAATATGTCTGTAGCACTTGCGCAAGAGCATCCAAACTAAGTAGTAAAAGTTGGAAATGAGTTTGCGATCTAGCTGACTTCTTCTTTAATCAGATAGTTGCTGATTTAAATCAAAACTTGCAGTAAATACTTCCATCAAAATTACTTTTGTATGTGTTACAGTTTCGATCAGCTTGAAGACATGACTTTGGACTCTGGGAATTGGACTTCGCAGTTAATGTATTTTATAAAAACTAAACTAAGATTAAGGTTAACCAATGCAGACAGAATGCATTTGATTCAGCAAGACCACATGACAAGGGAAATGTGATGAGTCTTGTGAGACCAGTCATTCATTGAGACAACTTCTCAAACACATCTCTTTGTCCTTCCCCGGCCTTCAACGCTGCCATCACGCCCCTCACATTGCATGAAATCAGATTTTAGGACGAATGACCCAACAGCGACCCCTTTAAGTAACCATTCCTATAGGATGGACCTTTGACCTCTGAACAAATACAGAATACAAAGTCCTGACACCCAGACAGATCAATTCAACCACTGCAAACATAAACGCTTGTGTTTCTGCTGTCACTGGACACATATCTGTTCTCACATGACACCACGTGTTTAACATAAACATCATAATCCACACTAAATGGTTCAGGATTCCTCACATGCAGAACGGTCAAAATATGTCACACTGTCAGACGACCCTGCTCGTACAGGCGCTGTCTGGCGAGAGGAGTCATGAGGATCAAAACTTGGCCCGAGATGTGAATACCAAAAACTCCGGCTAAACCTGGGTCCAATTATCTCTGCTCCAGCGGCCAAGGGGAACTTTTTGACTAGCCCTCACAACTCCCACCACTTATGGGGTTTGGGGTTATGGAGACACACTCGAGGCATACTTCTCCTCAAGTCTGACGGGGTGTCTAGGTCCTTTGTCCCGTTTTCTGACAAAGCACGTTTTGTTTGCAAGATGCACGTCCTACCCCTGGTCATGTTGGCTTCTTTAACGTTCATGCGAAGAGAATTATCAGCACAGCCTCAAACTTTACCGGTGGCAGAACAAGACTTAAGCCTGAAATGCATTTATAGCACAAAAGACTATTCTTTAAAATGCTCTTGCAAATGCAAAGTCATTGTTGGACTTCAAAATGGACTTCCTTCATTCTGTAGTTCCACACCAGACTTTTTCATGAGCGCTTTTGTGCGTAGATTCTGATTTTACACAATGCAAAGCAGGCATGCAGGCTATTTTTACTCCCCCCCCACCTCCCTTCCTCTCTCTCTCATATCTGTCACACAACTCTGGTAGGAACCTAAAGCCAATCAACTACCCCATCGGTCCTTGTGTAGTGTGACGTCAACTATTCAACACTATAGCAGGGGAGAAAAAATAAGCAAGAGTGCTGGAACCAAACTGGCTGCTGGAAACAATTACACATGGTTTCCCACAAGCACAACTTCAGTGTCTTTTATGTCATGGAACCTCTGCCATAAAAACCTAAAATGGCCCAATGAAACAGTTATCTCCGGGGAAAGAGAAGAAACGTGAGGATTTAGTGCTTCATTCTTAGTGCAACAATGTGGAAAATAACACAAAATTTGCCAACAAGCAACTCTCTGCTGTATATAATATATAAGCATACTTTCTTTATATGCTGTTTTTCACAAGCTTGTCAATAAACCAACTGCACTCCAGGTGGACCTGCATCACTAAAAAGACCAATCTAAAGGAAGAGCTTCTGTATCGATGGTGCATAATATTCGGTCCATGCAATTCAAGTTGGTCAAGGTTGTCTTGAGGTTAGACTGCAGTAATTACTGTCTGAAGGGGTCGTGTGTTGTGCCGACAACAGTGCATTTGACAATTCCCTGCCAAGTGTTACCTGTTGGCTAATCACAGCTACACAAAATCAGCTCGACCTCAGGTTTGGAGTGTCCCTCTTTAAAATGGTAGGCAGGGATTTCTGAGTGTGCTGAAGGTAAATGCATTCAACGATAAGTCTCTCGCATGTGTCTGGCAGTGAACATTCAAAATGGTTAGAACTAAACCACAGTGATAAAGAGACACACGATGGTCTTCTGCTTGACAAGCTGTTCAACCTCAGGAAAGCTGCATTTACGTCTTTAACATTGGCTACAACTGAGTGTGCTGTGTTCAAGTACTCTCCTATCTCACTAACTGCAGATCCAGAGGTCTGTTTGGACATAAAGCAGAGCTGGCAGTCAGGATTTTGACCACACTGGGTTCGACTTCAGAGGATGAAGACAAGACAAACGGCCACTTCACAGGCCCGAGTGGAATAAAGCCACAGTGGTGGACATATAAGTTTATACTGTCTGCTCTGTTTTTGGAGGATGGCCAAATCTCTCATCTGCTGTCCACATATCATCCTCTGCATTATAAATGGAGCTTTGAACTTCCCCTAAAATATGACACAGCTGGTCTTTCCAGAACAATAAAGGAACACAATGACATTTCCAGTTTTTATATGCTTCTCACTTCACCACTACAGTGTCACAAATGCTCAGCACTGTAATACATCAATGTTTTAGTATTTTGTCTTTCTTCCCTTTTCGCAACCTATTGTTCTAAAAAGCCAAATTCACAATGCTCCACTGTCAGAATTTATGTTTTTATTTTTCAAATGTGACCAGATTTCTCCAATATTTCTATCAGGGTTTGTGGCTTCTCCATTATTAAACACTATGCATGTTATAATTTATCTTTCTCTGTGAGGCCTGTTCAGATATGAGGTTCCCCATCTGGCACGAAAAGCTCAAACTTCACGCTGCTTCCTCTTGTTGACAGGATGCCTGGTGAGCTCCCCTGCTCTTCCTGAAAAATCTGGATGTGGACAGTAACAGCTTCCAGGAAAAAATAACATTAAAACTAATCTCATCAGAAAATAAGCCACATATCAAATACAGACACATCCCGTCATCCTTTCCAATTTTCTACTCCCAAAAGTCTAAAACAAGAACAACTATAACAGAACATAAGTGATTTTTTAAACAGTTGACAGCTTCAACATGTAATGAATCACATGTCTATGCAAATTCAGAGAAACGAAAATGTTCTGCTGCTGCTTGGTGAGATGTAAATTGCTAATGTAAAATGCTGTCCACAAGAGATTGGCCTTGTTTTTATTTATAATGTAAAAAGTGTTCTACAACCCCAATTCCCAAAAAAACTGCTATAGTATATTTTTCATTCAGCAACACAATTTTACAGTTTCAACATTTGATATGTTGAATGCTTAGAAATACCAGTCATCCATAAAAGTCAGCTACAACCAGAGCATGTGAGCCATTCTCCTGTACCTACGCTTTAACTTTACAGAATTACATGATCAAAAGGTCAAAAGGATCTGGCTTCATTTCTAAGTGTTATTTCCAGTGAGTCACAGCACAGTCTGAGGATTTCTGAGAAGGCCTGAAACAAAAGTCGACCACACATCAAACAACTTGGATAAGAGAAAATAAAAATCAGTTTCATTTTGTAGTTCGATTGAATGATACACTCTGCTATAAACAGACTGTTTGTCCTCTGGGTGCTTTTGCCAAATTTTGAATTCTAACACATTTTGGTTTTCCATTTGTTTTTATTGTAAGCTAGTTTCAGTATTAAAAGCTCTAGAATACAGCATTATTAGATTTGTGTTCTGGATCTGGGGCACTTTAACAACACAGGACCTGATACACAATAAAGTCTTTCATGATAACGAGGGCTCCTGATTGATGGACCCCAAAAATAGACGCCTCTGACTGCAGATATACGTGAGGGCATGGGAATGTAGCGGAGCCAGAGGAAGTTCAGCCAAGTGAACCCGATAAGGATGCAGAACGAATCCAAGTCTGATTGCGACACCCTTCAGGGAACACAAGCACAGGTCACTCGCTGCATGCCGAGTGTAATCATAACGCGAGCTTTCTATCTCGCCCTTTAAGACAATGGAGCTTTTTTGGAGACAGGAAGCTGGGATCAGTAGGCAAACCTCGATAAGTCTCCATGCAGTCTGTATATAGCGCTGCTGAGGCACGCTCCTGCCTCAGCTTCATTATCTGGCCAGGATCCCAACAGTGGAAACATTTTTACAGCCCACTGTGGCTAGAGGCCTGTTTCTTCAAAGGCAACTCTTTTCCTTTGGAGGGCTTCAAAGTGAGCTTTAGGGGAGGCAGATGGAGGATCTGTGTGGTCTTTCTAGATCATATTTTCATCTTAATCTCTTTTAGCTTTAATTTTGCAGACAATCTGGTAACTTTTCACTAAGACCTCATGTCACAGATTAGTCATCGATTCAGCCTGAACATCTGAAGATTTGGTAGTGACTATGCTGACTACTGTATATGTTGTGTATTGTATACAAGCAGGTATGCACCAAGGTTATTTCAGATATGCTGGAAAAAAAGCAGATTTGTGTTTGTGTCTTTTTTGCTGGGTTGAAAGTAACCAAATTACATTCAAAAATGATTCACTAAATCGCTCTAAAATGTAAAATCATTCAAACATAGAGTATCATCACTAACTGTTGCATGAGAAAGATAAGATTTAAATAATTGTAGTCACAACAGTGTTATATAAGGTCTTATCAAAGGACAACACAGGGCAACAAAGGATACGCCACTCTCTAAAACTCAGTCTAGGAAATGTATTTCAAGTATCAAACCACGACTACATTTACTGGAAACATAAGTGGACAATCAATTTCCCCCTCCACTCGTCCAGTATTAATACGCCTTCCTTTACGTCATACCTACAGCACAGAGCCAACGGTGATGAGAACATCAATGGATGGAAGCTCACAACTGTAAATGGTCTGCGAGGTCACCAGAGTGCTCCTGGAAATTATAGTGTGTGTGTGTGTGTGGGTTTGCTTATGTCCAAATTGGGGATACACACTCGACTCAAGACCAATTGATTCGGGACAACGGTGCAGTTGGGGACAAAAAGTGGTGTCCTCAATTTGGAAAATTGTGATTTTTTAGGTCCACATTTAAGGTTAGGTTAAGGTTAGGGTTAGGTTAAGGTCAGGTTGTCCTTCAATGCACAATAAAGCATAAATTTTAAAACCCAAATATTAATAATCAAATGAAAATCTGAAATAATTGTTAACATTTCTTTTTTATTTTAAACCCTATTTTAAACTTTTATTTTAACCTCAGGGAGCTTTCTGAAGTCTGGTAAACTGCCTCAAGTAAAGTCATTTGAATCAATGTCAGCTGGTGCTGAAGACTGCAAGTTTGAAAATGAAAGAAATCGTAGAAGTGAGTTTACCAGACCTCTGTAGCTCGCTCCTCGTTTCTGCTTGAGGGGAGCAGCTCGAGGCTACATTAGACACTACAAGCATAAAACACCTGAATCCCCAATTGAACGGTCGAGTTGCATTGTGGGTAATGTGTCAGTACGGCACCAGGTTTTGACCAGAAAGAAGAATGTGTGGAATAAAAAATACTATCTCTCTCATTTTGCTGCATTAGTTCGGACACTTTCTTAAAAACTGTCCTTCAAGATTCTGACAATATTATAGGGGCGCAATGCTAAACAGATGGATTACTGTTTCAATGTACATTAAACCACCAAAGACCCTTCTAATATCATATATGAAACCTGTTTTGAGATAGATTTACCATAATCAGAAATGGTGAAAAGCAGTTTATGTCTTAACAAACATGTTTATGTTTTCATGTATGGCCCTTTTAAAACAAAGAGACAACAGCATTGTCAAGCAAAATGTCCCTTTTGTCTTGTCGGGAGTGTCATCTGCTACCTGATCACTATTGATCTCCACTCTCTTTGGATGGCAGTGAAGAAGCAGATGGCTGAGACCTCCAACTGCTCACTCCAACCCACTTCAATGATTTTCTTAAAACCCTAGGGAATTGACAGGAAACTGGCCTCCTACAATGCACAAGACATTAGAACAATACAACATACATTCAACTGAAATTATCAAAGATACTTTCCATTTATATTCATAAGCTGTATGTTTTGAAGGATGATTTCTGATACATCGGTGCAAGGAGGAGGAGGAGTGGCAGCGCAGCACAGCACTTCTCAGGAGAGTGCCGAGTTTGACGCTCAGACTAAAAGCAGCCCGTTCCTTTTGAAAGGCTTCCATTGACGTGTAAAACAGCAAACAGAGTCTCAATGTGATTGTCTTTCAAATGAGAAGATAACAGCGCTCCACCTGACTGAAAATGACCCGGAGCAGAAGGACTGAGTCAATAAAATGCTCCTCTTACAAATGGGCCTCTGACACGCTGGAGCCCGCAGAGACACTTGAGCAGCAAATGTCTGATAGACGGAGTCACAGTTATAAAGCCATGAATTATCATCACTGTGCTTCAAAGTGATGCATCTGATAGATCCCACACAAGACCATGAATTACAGCTGTTAGCAGTTCTTAACTAATTAAACATTTGCAACACATGCAAGTTTCTTATTAAGTACTTAATTTTTTGAGAGGATTATTTGGCATATTTTAAAACTGAATAATGCACTGAAGTCTTGTCAACTGAAGTCTTTGATTGATGGCTATTGGATTATTTCATGTACAAAAAACATTGATTTTTTTTTTTTACACTATAACTAATATGACTACTATAGCACACTCTGTTCACTGTATGTGTACAGTATGGAATTAACACATTTTTATCCCTGCAAATGTTTTATTAATGGGGATCAATTCAACCACAACACACAGCTCTGAACATACACTGTGATCTCTCTGTTACAACGTCCCGGCTTGTAGCATTGATCAAATGCTTTAGTAATCAAAGGTCACACTCTTTAGTTACGTGGTGTAATGCAGTATGGAATGTATTGGTCACTGGAGCAAGTTATTGATATCTGCAGATCAATACAGTGTCCAGTTCTTGTCAGCAGTTAATAAGCTGTAAGCTTATCTGATGGCTGGACACAAACAAACAAGACACATGAGACCTCCCCGCAGGTCACAAGGTGGTGAACAATTAATGAGGCAAATTAAAGCTGCATCTACCCACATACAACATTACTTAAAGGTGTGACCTGAGGCTAATCTGTTGCTTTTGCACTCTTTGAAATACCACAACTACTTATCTATATTAACAATAATAGTCATAATAATGACAATCAACTTACTTTTAAAATCATTCTCATGTACAGGTTAAGCAATACCAAGCAAATTCCAGATGGAGCAGGATACAATCAAGAGAAAGCATGAACACAAAGCCTGAAAGAGGTCCAATTCAGCATTTTCTGGGTGTGACATAAAATGAGCTTTTTTTTTTAGAGGCAAAATCTGCACAAGCATTGGAGAGACAGTGTGGAGTTGGAAGGGCTAATGGAGAATGTGGCACTGGCTGATTTCTACAGTGTGTACAGTCTCCATCGAAAGGCTGTCAAGAGACAACTTTTTATTTTCTTTTATCTGCCAACAGCTACAGATGGCTTCAAGGCTGTGAGCAGAGGCAATCATGATAGGCTGAAATACACTCTGCTCGTTAATGAATGGTTGTAATATAAATTAGGTTTGGGTCAGCGTGTGATATCCAATAAGTGTCAGAAGTACATATCATGATTTAATGAAAAACAGTTTTTCTGAGTGTAGAATTTATAATATGGAATGCATTTAGCCATATTAGTGGTATGACTCTGAGGATGTTAATGGTCTGTCCAACACTTTGGTCCATATTGGACTATCTCAACAACTACTAGAGCGACTGCCATGTCATTTGGTATAGACATCCATGGTATCCAAAGGAATAATCTGAGTGACTCTGGTGCCTGCCCTTCCATCTAGCTCCACCAGCAGGTTGACATTTATGTTTTTGAGTGGAACGTCTCAAAAACTATTGGTTAGAATGCCATGAAATTTGATAGAGCCATTCATGTGCCACTGAGTATGAACTATAATGACTTTGGTGAGCCCTCTCTGGCTGGAGGCCTGCACAGTTTGCAGTTACATAAGAGCAATGTAGGGCCTTTTTTGGCTGTAAACATGGAAATACTGTTATAATAAAGCCAATTTTGACCAGCCAACTGGTGCAAGTTCCTGTCTCATTTATTACAAAGGAAATTGAGGCAAAACCTTTAATTTTCCAGTTAAGCATAGTATTAGCATAAAATCCACGACAAACAACTCATTAGTAGCTTTTAATAACCCTGTAGCCACAGTGTGTGGATGTACACAAACTGCTCCAGTTCCTTTATGGGCACATTCATGTGGCTTTTAAGAGCAGTAAAAGTCATTTTATTTCTATTTCCATTACAAAACTTGGACATGTGTATGTTGTTAGTCAGTGCCTCATGCTGCATACATAAGGCAGAACAACATACAGTCTGTCAACAGACAGACAGGCAGCAGACAGACGGTCCTGCAGAGTCCCACAGAGCAGAGGACACAATCTCTGGGCGTCATGCACCACCTGTGACATGATGACATACGGTGACCCAAGCTGGGAGGTTTTGTGTATATGTATGAGGTAACAGTTCCTGTGTGTGTTTGTAGAGAAAGCAAGGGAAAAAAGGAAGAAAGACATGACAGAATGCCTTTAGAATTCAGAGTTAATGGGTAAATTTATAAACTCATAACATCAGGAACGGCCTAGAAACTCGAATTTAATGTCGCTAATGAGAAACCTGCAGCCCACCTCCTGCCAAGATTAATGAGAGAATATTAAAACACTAGGACAGAGACCTCTAATAAGAGCCACATGGTGCGTCCCCCGAAGAAGAGGAAAGTTGAGAAACATGGTGAGGACTAACAATGGATGAAACCCTTAAGGTTAAAGCTGTTTCAAGTTGGTTCCTTGCTCAAATTTTGGTGGAGAAAAAGTTTTGTTGTTAAAAAAAAAAAGAATCCTCTGCAAATTAAACCAGAAAGAAAATAGATAAATAATCTCCTCTCGGCTATAAATGACATATCCATTTCCATCTGTAATCCAGTTTATTTAACATTGCTCTGAATCAACCAGATGAGACACATGTTCAACACCACAGAAGGAAAAAAAAATGAACTTATTATAACAGCACACAGCTGAGGTATCATAACCAATACAGTGTCAATATTTAAAGCCCCTTTCTAATGCTACTTAAACAGTCAAGTAGCAAAACTGATGTTTGGAAAAGGCTTCACAAAGTAGGATTTATTATCTTTTCCTTAACAAAAAAACAAAAACACAGCAGAAGTCATGTATGAATGTACTCAATTAAAAGCGGTTTCAGATAAATGTGAAAGTTGTAAAAAATAACCTCTGTGATACACTTTAGATGAAAACATCCATTAAATTTGGCTTGAATAATTTATTGATTGTTTCAGGGTTTGCAAATGAGCAATTCATGCCCTGTCATTATGAATACTTTATTGAAGGAAACAGCTATTTTCGTGTGGGTTCTCTCAGGACAGTGAGAGGTCGGGTTCAGTCGTGCCTCTGAAGCAGGTTGGGATTCATTGCCTTGCTTCAGGACTTTATTAGAAAAGACAGGCCTGTCTAAGCAAAAAGCCATCCTGTTACTGTGTTTCTCATTAATGACTCTGGCCCGTGGCTTAAATATGTATGAGATGAGGAGATATGGTTGAGGATGATTTGAAAGAGCTGCTAACGACCCAAGGCCTCGGGCTTTTTAATTTGACTAAATGGGGAGCATGCATCCTGAGTTTATGAGCCATGCCACATGGGCCACGCTACTAAATAAATGATTTGGAAAGGGCCTCTATTTAAATCATCTCCCTTAACTGTTTGCTCACTCATCTGCTCTAACGTGTCAGTCTATGTCTCATGTTATATAAATAAACAACCGGTGTACAGACATAAATTGTTGTTGATGACACAAATGGGAAGGCGATGATCTATGGGGAAGTAAAGAGTGGCAGTGATGGAACAACTCAACGCAAAACAACAGATGACTTAAAAACATATGGTCAACCGCACAATAACACCGACAACAAAAAAAAACCTGGGAAACAACAGAAGGCACAAGCCGTCTATGTTGATCACAGATTACTCATTATCCCGTGAGCACTATTCATGTCTGCGGCTTGAGTTACAAACTGCACAATGCAGCTCCATGCCCGAGCTCCCGGAGGAGTACTGAGGATCATGTTCACCCTTTTTTCTTCACCGGCACAGTCCGAGGAGGCCAACACATAGTTAACCACATGTGAGGTAAATCTCCCCCTTTGTTGTCTTTCTCTCTTAAAGCCCGTCCCTCTTATTTGTGTGACAGATGCGTGACCATCAATTACATACACCTAAGTGCTCAAATCACAAATCAAGTAGCTGCAGGTTTTGTTTTCTACATGTAAAACATCATATGGTGTGAATGACTACTCAGCAGAAGTGCGCACATCCCTGTTTCTTCCTGATTTCTCAATGCACGATATAATGCAAGATATCAAGTATTTGCTGAGCAAGTTGTGAATGAAACATTATGAGAAACAGAGGCAGACGAACACAAAATCCCTCTCTATTACAGCAAGATCACTAGGAAATCTGGTTTCAATACATAGGTTCCTGTGAAGGCAGGAAATAGCCGTCATTTCTGCTTCGGCTATTAACAAAGAACCAGTGTGAGCATTGACCTTGGAGTGGCTTCCTTGAGATCCTTGCCTTGCCTTTCCAATGTTGCTATTTCAATTAGAGAAAGGGCAAGCTGGGGAAGAGGGGCACTCAAGAGGGAGCATGAAAGGGCACCAAGGTAAGACCAGGGTGTGGAGGATGTGTGCACAGACATGGAAGAGGGAGTATCTCCATGGCACACAACCAGCAGGCAGCCCAGCAGACAAGTAAAGGCAGCATACACTGGTACAGAGAGTTGGGCAAGCTGCAGGAGGGGCTGAGGATGGAGCTATTTAATACCCAGCTGAGACACGTCCTCCTCTGTCCTGGCCTCGGGTGATGTTTCTCTGGGTTTTACTGAGGCTGCAGCTCAGTTACAGCTGCAGTGAGCACAACACTCACTAATCTTTGCTGCTCTTGAAATATCCTTTAATGTCTCGTGAGGTTTGGTTTTCTGCCATAAGGAGGCATGCGCTGTCTGCACCGTCTATGATCTAAGGTGAACTTAGGCCTACTTACTGGACACCTCCCTTAAGGTATGTACTGTACAGTGCACATAGCAAAAAGTGACCTCTTTGGTCACTAGACAGTAGCATAAGCTAAAAACCTTGACTACATGCTCTGGCTCAATGCTCTACTTTGTTCACCATGGAACTGCTAACTGCGTCTATCTGCTGTTTGGCGTATACAGACAACAAAATTGATGAGAACAACAAGCAGTTATGTGCTGTACAACCAAAACAATGAACTGAAAGACACCAAAACGTGATGTAAAGTTGAGGGAAATTACTGAATCTGGTGATTATTCTCTGCGGGTTCATCATAATAATATTGATGAGTGCAGATTCAATTAAATGGAAACATACACTTTGCATGTCATTAGGCAGCCGTGTCTAATTACAGTGAGAAATGGAGAATGCTGTATTTTGCAATTGTCTTATATGAGCTGGAAAGTTTCATTTGTTGGAGTTTCAGTAAATCTTTTGACAAATGACAAATAAGGTGCTGACAGCATAGAAAGACTGCAGCTCTGAAACTGTGGCATCAACATCGGAGCCAAGTACCAACAAGCTTTTCACAGACACTTTCATGATGTCTATATACAGATTTTCACAAACATTTCCAACCATTTTAGAGATTGTCATCTCTGAGAACTTGCCAGATTTGCTACTCCTCTAATGGCCTGCGCCTGGGCCCCCCGACTGAAAAACATAAACACAAGGAGGAAAATGATACTAAAGAATTGCGGCGTTGAGCGGACAACGACAGCCTCCCGTTTGTTTACATATTTCTGCCTCCATACAGAGGACAGCAGCAGCGGGGAAAAGCCAGGGGAACTTCCTATTTTGGGAAACAGCTGCCTTAAAGCAATAATCCCTGGAAAAGAGTTACCATGGTGGGAGAATGAGCTGTAATTTATTTTAGTTAAAGAGTCTGTGAGTCAGACAGTTGTGTGTGGACACAGTGGCAACCAGCCACATCTAAAACACCTTTTTCAAAAGCTTTCAATCACAACAATCATCTCACAAACATATTCTTCAGAGTTGTGATATTTGCAGGTTACATTACGATGACTGCAAAACATCTGGCAAAGCTGTGATGTGGCTGTTAAAATACGCTCCACTTTGGATGAACAGTGGGTGGGCCATGAGTACTACCAGTGAGATGTGAGTGTTGTTACTTGATATTAATGAACTGAGACTGATCTCATAAGAGGAGACATCTAAGTCATTGCAAAAGTAAGCTGAGCTCTTGATACTGCATGTCTGATCAGTGATATTTAACAGCTGCACGTCTGCAGTCGCTTCAAAGGCTGCCCAATAAAACTTCTAATCTCAGACAGATTAGGGAGATAAGAGCGTTTTAATAGGTATGCTGCTTGTGTTTCTGCAATCATCGCTGTGGTCTAACTCCTGCAATTTTAAATCCTATATAATTGCACCCTTAAATTCAATTTACACATTTCAGTGGAGTACAGAAACGTGATCTTTTACAATTGTATGATGAGATAATAACATGACCACGGAGGCAGGAAACCTTGGGATCAACGGACAAGATTCGCATGTTGCGTCAAAATATTGTACATCATCCAGAAAGCTTTTTTGATGAGGATCCAAGATATTTCCTGTAACACGCAACATGCGTTTTGATCTTCATCATGTGAAATGCAAGAGTTGATGGCATTTGATCTTTAACTTAACAGAATACATAGAAAAAAGGGAATATGTTTGAGAACCAACCAATCACTGAGCTGCACTGATTTTTCTACAAGGTATCATAGACACATTTGAACTAATGAAGACTAGAGACTAAAATGTTTTCTTTGGCAGACATTACAGCATCTCCCACTCAGACGGCTGAAGCTTTGGCAGCCGAACATCTTTTTCTCTCTCTCCATGTAACTATGTGTATTCCTCATTTACTAGCACTTCACAATATTCAGCTCTCTAACATTTGTTAACCCTCGAAATGCTGACCCAGAGCCTTTTTCCTCTGCTGGGGTCCCGTCTCAGCTCCGTCTCTTCTGCTGAATAGAGCTTAAAAACTGATGCTGCAACACTTTAAGCCTCGCAGAAAAAGCCTGGGTCTGGAAAATCTAATGGCTGCCCATCCCTATGACTAAATGCTTCAACACTTGAATATATAACCTCTGGCTGGGATGATGTCAGGTCTGTGCGACTGCAATCGCTTACTGAGCGGATCCAACGTTCCATGCTGCTTGGGCAATGCTGTGTTTCGGCCAGGATATTTTAGAAGACAGAGAAAAGCAATATGTGTGCAAACACTTTGACCGACCAAGTTCATGACAACTGTGAGAACACGGGGGTCTTTGTATGCAAGTAAAAGGGCACGCCTGGAACTTCAGAACTGCGCAGAACGTGGCAGCTGCCCCTGTCATCGCAGCAGCCTTTAATGCAGCTGCAGCATTTTTGCCTGTAACCGAAGTCGAAACCAGACCTACACTGTCTCACAGCTCCCTGTCAGTGGACCCTCATGTCCCACAGGACACAGTTACCCCACTTGCTGACCCCCACTGACCCCTGTGTGTCAGGGGTTCAATGCTCTGAGTGAGAATATCTGATTCCCGCCAGAGGTGAGATATTGAAGGAAAAGCAGTCGGGTCTATGAGGGGGCAGCAAAATTATCTGCATGGATATCCTCTCAGACCTGACCTAAAACATGACCTTAAGAGCTGCTTGGCTTTTGAATGTGGCTGGTGGCCATTTTGTGTTTGTGTTTTAAATCTTGGCTGATTTAGAAGAGAACCTAATATGACCTCGTAAACCTGGTATAACCTCAAACATTATGGTGGATTTGATCTTAAAAGGAATCAGTTTTAAGAGAATAAGCTCCTGTCCTTTTTTCTTTGAATTACAGTTGCCTAAAATTCGCTTAATTTGTGCAAACACAGAAGCACACATTAGTGCGTTTGTGTCCTACCTGCACTTAAATGCCCTGAGGATTATACTGAGCTGGCTAAAGACTTGGCTTATATGCGAGAGATTGACAGTTAGCAGCGGCCTCTTTCTCTGAGAGCACTCATTCATGACTTAATGCTCTCCAAGCAGGGAGGAAGGATGTAAATCTACAAAGGACCAAACAGATTTATCCCCAAAGTACACAGGCTTAAATTATAAATGTATATACAGTACGAGTCTGTCAGGCTGCACAAAGTGCCTCACTCAGCTCTTATGTGTGACTGCTGTGGGTGCTCACAGCCGTTACTCACTTTGAAAGTCCTGGCCGGGGTCGGATGGGCCCACGCAAAATACTGGACAGCCATAGCGAAGTAAGATGTCCGGTATAAGCTGATCTTCTGGTGACCCTGCACCAGTTTGTACAGCTCCAGGCACATCAGGCCAGCCACTGCCGCTGTGGTGGTGGCGATGGCTGGGATGATCCTTCCAGCAATGAGCTTACTCTGTGAAGGAGACAGATGAAAGTTCTCTTTTAACATGTATTGCATGTAATCTGGAGCTGGACAAGAATTCAAGATAATCAACAATTGCTTTTCAATCCCACTGTGACAATATGAGCATGTTATCAGTCATGATAAATACTATCTTGTCTTATCTCATCTTATCTTATGCTGTTTTACAAAATACCAGAGAGTATAATTGAAATGTCAAGGTGGTTCTACTTGAGAATTTCGATTTTGTGCTTCTTTAAAATGCAGCTCTACTACATTCAGTGGTGGAAGAAGACGGGTCATATGCAGTACTAAGTGAAAGTAGCCATACAATAACAATAAATAAATATGCATTCAAAATCTTACTGAAGTAAAAGCAAAAAATCATTATCAGCAACATGCACTTAAAGTACCAAAAGTAAAAGTACTCATTATGCCGCAGGATCAGACTCATCCCAAATTTAATGGAGTAAAAAATAGTAGTCGTAGTAGTAGTGGAATAGTAGTAGAAGAAATGAGATGACATTCCTCAAGTAAAGTACAATGCACAGTACATGTAAATGTACTGTATTGTATATATAGTATATTATCCTTTTTCATCCCACTACTTTTATCTCGAACTCCTTTGTTCCTAGTTTCTTTGAATTTCAAGGTTTTACATACGAAACATAGGAACAGTTTCTAAAATATGATGCATTCAAAAAAATAGTAAAAATCACTTTACTTCAACCAGCTCCAACATAAATGCTGCACAGACAGTAATGCATCAATAATCAATGCAGTAATGTGATACAACACTGACAGGGAACATTCAGCTGCATAACAAGTACTTCTGCTTTGCATAGTTCAAGTTTATTTTGAAGGAAATATTTTGTACTTTTACTTCTATTACTATTACTATCTGCATTATTCTGCCACCACTGGAAATTGTAATCAGAAACTAAAAAAAATTAGTCATTCATGTATTTGTTCTTATCAGTACTGGAACAAAATTCTTATATTTATTCCACTCACATGTTGCCTAACCCTTATGTATGGTTTGCAACGTAGTGATACTGTTGTAAAAGCAAAGTAATTCCCAAAAAAGATGCAGCGTGTGGAAATCTCAGTACGATTCCACGAGGGTAAATCTCTTTCCTCTCACTCAGCAGTACCCATCCCCCCTCCATCCTCCATCTGTCCTGGCTGTATGTGTCTGCAGCAGCGGCTGGTACAAGGCCTGGCTCAGGTGTCACCTCCCAGGCGACAGGTAAAGTGCTGTGATTAGTTCTGCTCCAGGAACAATAGGTGAGGAGGCTGCTGCTGTGGCTGTAGGGCAGGTGTGTGCAGCACCAACTAAAAACATGACCCCAAGGGAGGGGGAGCAGTCTGTGGTATTTTCTTGCTTTTTTTTAATCTATACTGCCTCTCAGCTTGCCTCCATCCCTCTGACTTTCCTCTCTATGTTTTAACCTTTCACAGAGGTTTTACTAGATGCACGTAGTGAAAATGTTGACCTTGAGTCGATCGGCTGCAGGGATGTCGTAGATCTCCGCTCTCAGATTTGAAGCAGCAACAATGTAGTCCATGTGGAAGTTACTGTCATCATCCTGTGGCAGACAGATGTTAAACATACAGTGTATTAGCCATCAAATACAAAGCTTGATGCACAAGAACAAAATAAGATAATTCTTTATTCTTTATTGATCCCCCCCATAGGGGAAATTCAGGTATAAAATATAGTATAAAATATATCCAGGTATGTATTCATGTCCATGCCAAGTGACATCCCGGGTGATGTGATGCCTGCTTTGAGCTTTGAAGGCTTTGTTGTTCTGTCTCCTAAATCACTACACACGACTTGGTCACCCCATTAGAATGCAGTGGAAATCAGATTTCTGTTGTGATCGACACAGCCAGTGAGGTCATGCCTCTGCTGCTGCGGCTCTACAAAGGCTTGGGAAGGCGACTGTCGCTCAGGGATGGCTTTAGGGGTCGTGAGGAAGCTCCGAGCCGGCAACCCGATGCATTTGAAACCCTCCTACACACATTCCATCTATCCGCAGCGTGACCTGGGCACGTAGGGACACAAATGAAGAGTAGGGGGAGCGCGGCAGTTTGGGGATCTCATTCTTATTAGAGATGACATTCGATATGCACCTGACTTACCTCATACGCCTTCATTACTGCTTCTCCCGAGTCACTGAATGCTTTACCACAACCTCATTCAGGCTGTGTGACAGTCATTTTCCATGGCCAAATTCCTCCAACGCTCACCTCTGCAGCCACAGTGACTGCACCCTGTCTGGCCTGCTTATAGCCCTTTGTTTGAGCCTCAAGTACCCCATACCTCATGTAAAGGTCTCGTCGCTGTGACTGTTTGTATAGAGGTGAGAATTTTAATTATTCCCCTGATTTCATAAGAAACCATGGAACCCACTGGCGGGTCAATAGGTCAACAGGTAAATAGGACAGGTCAGCTGCAGAGGAGACACTTCCCCTACAGGGAGAGACATCCACATTTACTCATGATGTTAATAGAAAATATATCTACTTGAATTCTGCATTTGTTTAACCATATTATTGAAACACATTTAATTCGTTTTCTTTAGCTAAGACCTTTTTTTTATCAGTGGGAGCACAATTGGCTACCCTTATAACATAACAGAAACTAACTTTTGATTTGAATCAAAAGTTCTGGAATCTGGGTTGATCCAGGGTCTGATTTTTTTTTTTTCTCTCTTCTTTTGTTGTTGTTGTGCAGCATCTTACAGTGGGTTGGGTGAGTGGTTTCATCCTGTTGTCTATGTTATAATTAAACCAAGCACAAAACAACTTCATTTGGTGACAGTTGTTCAATGAGTAACTACCCTGCTCTGATTGGGGCCTTGTGTTCAAAAAAGGTTTTCATGATGGAAAATGGAAGTCAAAAAAAACAATCTTGAATTCAGACACAGTTGAGAGCTACAGGCAGGACTCTGACATACACAAAAGACACGGCATCTATTCAGAAGGACTGACCCTGCTGAACCTTCCTTTGCCAAGGCGCTGGACAGGAAACTGTTCAATTTCTAATCTTCACATTCAGGTGAAACATTTCAGAATCTGTCCTGGTTACAGACTTTTCATTTTCTTGCAGAAAACTGATGCATCACATTGCCCAGTTTCACATGAAAGGATAGAGACTTTCTTGCTAATAAATCTTGTTCAGCTGAAACAACCGATTAGAAGATCCCTTTGGGAGTTTGTTGGGACGAAGTATGTCTAGTCTCCCAGATGACTTCATAGAAAAGATGGACTTTTGTGCTTGACTCGTCTGCACCTTTCCAAACATCCCTTTGCCTTCATTATGTCAGCTTTGCTTTTTTATAATGAACCAAACAACGCTGGAATAGTGCTGCCTCAGTGTGTCATCTTAGACAGCATGCTCCTGAGTAAAGGTAAAAGTAAGTAAAACACAGGCTGTGTAAAAGGGGATTTAAGATGTCAACCAAGTGCTAAACCCAATTTAATGAGCAGACAGAAAGTGATTACTTGTTGAGAGGTGGTGTGAAAGAGAGACTGTGACGGTGGCTGGATGCACAATAGGTGTGCTTTGGAG
Source organism: Centropyge bicolor (assembly GCA_037975185.1). Lineage (NCBI taxonomy): Eukaryota > Metazoa > Chordata > Actinopteri > Pomacanthidae > Centropyge > Centropyge bicolor. The sequence continues at coordinate 7,480,609 of JBBMOC010000012.1, read as the reverse complement.
AGAAATCTACCACCAGGGCTCAGTCTGGCACTTGAAAGACACGGTCGACACGGTTGAGGACAGGATGTCTCTGTCCTGAGCTGCACTGTATTTCTCCAAAAGTGTGAGCATGCAGCTCTCGCACAAGCCCATGGAGGAATAAATCTGGTCCAAACCAGCTGGCTGACTGTTCTTTTTGCTATTTTTACAAACAGGATGTAACCTTCTAAAATATATATCCTTAGCCCCAAGGTGTTAGAACAGTGAACACAGAACACAAGCGAGCTCTGTTTCATGAATGTTGAGGAACAGCACAGATTCGGGTCACTGAGGAACCAAAGATGAGAAAAAAAGGCATATTCTGAAAGCACCTATAGATTCGAGTGCAGCTCCCTGCTAATACTCAGCCGCCAGTCTGTCTGTGACTCTTACCTTCTCAAAGTCGATGGGGGACATCTTCAAGGCCTGGTTTTTCAGAGATGGTGAGGCCAACTTTCCTTTCAGCTCCTCAAGTCGGGCTTTTTCTGGTTAGAAGACAGAGGGAGAGTAAAGAAAAGAAGCTCCAGAAGAACATGAGGTAAAAACATAAAACATGAAATATCTCACCAGCATCATCACTGTCCTTTTCTTTGTCCTCTTCCATCTCCCTGTCAGTGAGATGAATCCTTACAGAGGAATTTGGAGTGAAAGACGGTACATGGACTTCATCTAAGATTTTCCTGATAGAGGCACAGTCTCTTGTGCCGCTGATTCCATAGATCTGCCCATACAGATTAGCTGCTGCCATCACATAGTCCATATGGGTAGTCTAAAACACAGGGTAAAAATATATACTGGTTATTTTCATTTTAGCATTTTATCATGTTTTTACAGCCAACATGTCCACATAAATACTAAACAAATTAAATATACAGTCATTTCATTGGGAGTCTGTGGGTGAAACTGGTGAAGGGACATTGTATAAAATAGGGCAAAACAGATAATCAGGTACATTAAGGACAAATCACTCCCCTGTACAGAACAGGTAGCTGTAACAATGAGTCCCTCAATCATTGTCTCTCCACACACACACACACACACACACACACACACACACACACACACACACACACACACACAGAGAGCAATCCACATTTACAAGTATTTCTACCACAATACAACATTGTATTCAATTCACTGATTAGTAGAAAGACTGAAATTCACAATGTACGAATAAAACCATCTAAGAATTATAGAAGATAATTCAATAAAAACCGATCATTTTGGATAATACGTCCAAAGCTAAAGAAATAGATTTCAAATAAAGATTTTTGTCAATAACACGAAGGTGCAATAGTGAATTCAAGCAGTATTAAACTCTTCACTTGACCTTTCTAGATAAGTCAAAATTGGTGCTTTTGCAATTGTGGCATTGTCTGTCAAAACTGACAGAAAAGATAAGATAACAATTCACAGAGTTGTAAAGGAGATTAAAGTGAGATGGCCAGAGATGGAATGAAATGCCGGTGGTGCAGAGATGGCAGAAAAGGTGAGGTGATATGAAGAGAGAGAGAACAAACTAGAGAGACATTGTGAATTGTCAACTTCTCACCACTGTTATCGCAAGCTTCTGAGTTACGGTATTATCAGGTTGATATTAGCTTTTTACTGCTATTGTTACTCAACAGGAGAGGATGTGGTAATCAGCTTGGTCATCTATAATGCGAACATGAGTGGAGAGCGGTTTATTGCCGACCTTTCATTGTCTATATGCAGGTTAAGTGGCATTCACAGCTGAGATAAGAGTCCAGTAAACGGTCAGAGTGAGGAAGAGCCTCTATCGGAGCTGATAAAGGAAGAATGAGCGGCCATCTCATGTCTACTGTTTTAGGGTGCATGTAAGAAAGGAGGAATCAGACCAGACGCTGCTCACATTGTTGGGGTCAAAGGTCAATGGGTGAGGGCATCTCTTGGTTCCAGACCAGAAGGGTAGGCCAGAAGCAGTCACCTATAGAGAAGCATGAGAAAATCCCTTTTTCAGCATTGGAGGAAATATGACAGGAGGAACATCATTTACTTCAGAGTCATTTCCACATTATTTAATAGACATAGCTCATCGTAATTCTTCATAAAACAACAGAGACATATATGAGTACAGTACAAACTTATTTTTTTGAAGAACTGTTATAAATTGACCTTACATCATACACAACACACAATATCAATAAATAAAACACCACATAGTTTTCAGACACAGCAGGAGACCGACAACCTTCCATAGCACAACCAGACTAATATTGTTATCAGTTGTGCGTTGACAACACAATTTGTATGTCTGATAAAGGAACAAAGGGACTGAGAGCTTTGATCTTCCCAAATGGTCCATATGCTGGGAAAGACAGTCTCCTACTGGTGGTGCCAGTTTTCACTGCAGGGGTGCTTTCTACAGCGGCCAAAAGGCATCAACCCTTCAAACGTTTCCTCTTCACAGTCAGGATTCAGACGGCTCAGGGGCAGAAACATGGCGTCAATAAAAAACAAGGAACTACTTAGTTTAAGAATTTATACGTTTCTCTTATGGCCCAAAACAGACTAATCAAGAATGTTACGACTAGAGTCTTGAGATCCTGTTTTTCTCTTTCTCCTTAATAGAATGACTTTGAGGGATAATTTTGATAAACCTAAAATCCAAGTTCATTCTGTGGGTTCTGGATCAGAAAATGTTCTCCAATCCTTTAAAATCTTTAAAATCACAGATTTTAAAGCCCTTTTAGACTAATTTGTTATTTGTGAATTCGGGCTGAATAACTACAATTGACCTGACTTCTATACATTAAAAATAAAAAAATGAATAAATAAATAATTGATGATTCTATAAAATGTTGAAAATATTTAAAATGTTTCCATCATGTCTTGAGATTTCTTACTTTGTTTGTCATCATATGAATAAATCGTTATGATAACAACTAGTATAACATTTTCAATTTTATGAATCAGAGAAAATCAGCAAATCATCACTAACCTGAATGATGAATCAACAGTGAAATTTATTTTCGATTAATTGACTGTTCATCAACTAGTGTCAGCCCTTTTCCTTTGTCTTGAACCACACGCTGTAATGAATGAGCTGGAGGATAAATACAGCAGATACACTATGCAATTATCTGCTTGCATTTATAAGATGAGACCTTTAATCTTTGGTGCCACTTTAGTAACATCTATATGTACATATGACACTGGCCAGTGTCACATTGTATTTTCCTTTCTTGTTTACTGACTTGAGCCTTGTGTGGAAACTGATCAGTGCTAGATAAAGATGCTCCCACAATATCTTTGGTTCAGATCCATCCATTGTTCCATGTGTCAAAGTTTAAACACTCATCGAAACCACACTTGCTTCCTTGTGGAGGCTCACACCCAACAAAATAGCTGTTATGTTGAACGTGTGGTCATCTGTCACGCTTGTGTACTTGAAATTTGTCAGCTCGGTTTGGGACCGTTAACTGACGTTAGCGGCCTTATCATAGTTCCTCTGAAAGGAACTTTGTGGTCGAAAGCGGCTTTCCCAGAGGACAATGAACGCATAACTCTCATGTACGTAAGTAGGACAAAGAGAACTACAGAAGAAAAAGGAGAAGCAAAGAATTAGAACCATAACTGCCACAGTGTCTGCCACAGTTTCTCTATAGAGAGATGTGATTATAAGACTAAAAACAAATCATGATATTTTCTGAATTTGGTGTAAATACTAATTATTACACATGAGAACAAGGCCTGATAATAAGAGTCATATTTTAGTCCTCTACTATAAATATTTAAGTAGACTGAAGATGAATGGAAAAACATCACTGGTTAGTTTAGAGGAATTTCTACAACCCTGCAGGGACATATAATGAGGGTAGAAGCAGCCAGTTGCTGGACAAGGATCTGGGGTTAGTGAGGGTCTGTTTGGGTTGATACTGATCCGTGCCCCCCCTCCCCGCCAGGTGTGACAGCAACATGTGACATCACTCTGTCTACATGCTTTGCCAGATTACAATCCCTCAGAGCTGCTCGGAGATACTTATCAGCAGTGGCTTTCAGGAGTTCAGGTTTCAGATGAGGGTAATAATAATGCTGCATTACTCCACTAAGAGAAATATGAAAAACCAAACATCAGCATGCCTTTTGAGTTAAAGCCACATTGTAGTGTTTAATTGATTGGTATCCAAGGTCCTTGCATACACAACAGCACCCCTCGGTGTCCATAAAGATCAATTACAGCCTTATGACACTGTAAGTGGAGTTGATATTTTTAATCTGGCGTGATTTTACCTCTTCAGGCGGGAAACAGTGCAGAAGCTGGCGGATGTCATTGTTATAGAGAGTCTCCCACTGGAGACGTGCCCAGCTCACACAGTCCTTCCAGCTCTCTGAACGCTGTCCCCCAGCTGTCTTGCCCTCCAAACTGCTCCAAACCCCTCCAAGAACCTCCAGGGCCTCGGCGTCTCCATGACCCAGAATCTGCTCCACAAACCCCACATCTCTGCAGGAAAGAGTACAGGAATTCCTTTTGATTTAATGACAGACACACACACAAGGTAATAATCACTAGAAAAAGACAAGACAGGACAAGTATTGAAATGTCTCAACGTATTATCTTGATCCAAATGTCTGACTTCAGGAATGAAAACTTTGACTTGCTGGACTTGTGGACAGTACTTCTGACCTTGAATGAAAACAGGGAAAGTCCTCTTGGAAAAATATTTTTATTTCTATGAAGCACAGTGGAAAATGACTAAAGAGATCTTTGTAAATTAGGGTGTAGTCTTGCTACTGACTCAGAGGGGATTCCTTCGAAGCTTGGCCTGTGGACTAATAGCAATGGAAGGAAGTGTTTACTAAGCTTGTAGTGTGCTGTTCAGTGCAACTCAATACCACACGCATGGGCAGCTCTTGCGCCATTATCATGTGCCAGCTCACCGAGCACAGCCTCGCACTGCGAAAACAAAACAGATCTGCCTCCTCTGTGTGTACTTACACCTAAACATGTCTAAACAGGAACATTTTGAGTCATGGAGCTGAATGGGTGAAAAGGGTAACACAAAAAATGTGACTGCTCTTTTCCATAACCTCATTAACTGAAAATTAACTGGACTTCACTCTGACATGTAGCTGACCTGCACCATGAAAATGTCCAGAAAGGTTTTTCCAGACTGCACTACAAAGAGGCCTCTGAAGAAAGTGGTTATTGGAGTATTCCTAAACACGCGAGCACCATCTCTGCTCATGTCACTATTTTTGCTTCTTTGAAGATACAAGGAAGGAAGGACTTTACAATGAGGGGAGGATTATATCAAATCTCACCAAAACAAACAGAGAGGCATCTTAAAACATGGCTGGATTAGGAGGGCTCCGAGGCTCAGAGCTCAGACACAGTTTAGGCTGGAGGCTCAGATCTCTCACTGACCTACTGCTGTTATAATAGAATCTTGATGTTGTTTAAGGTGTCGCTGTTTCAATAATAAACTCAGAAATACACAAATCTTACATCTAAAATAAATCAGAATATTAACAGCACATGCATTTATCTAATCTCTTTTTCCATTCAGTCAATGCTTCTACACCAAAAAGCCTCTAATTAGTTTAGAAATCTGTTATCGGTGGTAGAGGTGCTGTGAAACATACATTGCAGAGAACAGCCTTGGCAAGACAGACTGTTTATGCAATTTTTACTAGATGTTTACTGCTCAAAGCCAACTTCATGTTTTCCTGTTAATAAAACAAAATAACGAGCTCGAACCACTTCATTAGCTTTTGTCGGGTTGCTGGAATGCTTTGTAAGAGAGCAGACAAGCGTTGTAAAATGAGAAAGCGGTGGTCATTAAGCGCCAGCGGACTGGCAGTAGATAGAGTACGTAATTTCTCACATTTGTTGGAGGCAACAGAAAAAAAGGCGAATCACATGAGGATGGTGTCATATCTTACCTCAGGAAGAGATTCACATTTTCAGGTGTTTGTTTAAACTGGCCTTCAAAATGGTCTCTGGCCCACTGAAAGATATGCAATTCATGTGAAGAAAACCCACTTAAAATGCACAGTCACTTTTAATACTGCATACGAACACAATGCTCAGCATAGTTTCCCAAAGCCCATGGGTGATGTCTTCAAATATTTTTTTCCCCAACCAAAAGTCCAGACATTGATTTACTATCATAAAGGCTTACATTTAAGATGTTGGAGACAGCAAACAATTATAGTATTTATATATATATATATATATATATATATATATATATATATATAATAGTTGGTGATTAATTTTCTGCCAATCATTCAATCTATCATTGCAGCTTTAATGTAAATGGATTGAATATTAGAAACACCTTTCAGTAACATCACCATAAAGTCCCTACAGAACTCTGTCTACCCACAAGAACACATTTTAAACTTACTTTTAAGTAATGTCTAATTTAATATTCTGATCATTCAGTATAGATTTAGAAGCGAAATTAAAACGGTAACTCAAACCCAAAACTTAATTATAATTATAAATAGACTTTATTAGAAGTACACTGTACCTGCAGGGTGTGCTCAATGCGGTAAGGGAAGTTCTTGAGAGTGCACAGTGGGACAGCGTTATCAGGACTCGATGTGTCTGACCCATAAGACTCTGTAATGTGAGGTACCACCACCAGAGTGTGACCCTTGCTTCCTTGAGTTCCTCCCTCCAGCAACGGTTTCTTATGTTGAACGCAGCGTCCGTCGAGATAGACCCCTGGGCAGAAAAAAGAGGGATTAAAAATGTATTTTTATAAGTAAATACGTTCTGTAAACACCCTGTAATAATCAAGGCGGTAATGAGAAACTAGTAAAATAATGGAAATGAAGTGTCCTCACTGGCTTCCACATTATCAAGGGCTGCAGCCACTCCATCCAGACCCATGAAGAAGTTGTAATCATACACTCCCTCACTGTCAGGGTCCAGACGGTTCTGGTGAGCAGTGATGTTCATGTGTGGGTTCATGTCCTGCACTGCTCGGGCAGCAACGTTCGATTTTGGTTTCTGTTAATGGACAAGCAGTTTGTCTGTGAGGTAACATACATGAGCAATGATGGTAAAATCAGAAACAAGCGTCGGAGGTAATGACAGATGGAGGGAGACCTGCATAAAATATTACTTTATATATGAGGGGGCAGTGGGGGCCTAGTGGTTTGTGAAGCGAACTTGTAACTGGTGGGTCGCCAGCATGAGTCCCCACACTGGCAAGAGGCTGAGGTGGGAAAGTGAGAGAGACTGCTTGTCCCAGTCACCACCACCATGGGCCCCCGAGCAAGGCCCCCAACCCCTGACCGCTCCGTGGGCGCCACACCGTGCAGCCCACTGCTCCCAGCATGCATAGGTAAGGTTAACTATGAATAGGATGGGTGAAATTCAATAAGTATAGATTAAAAAAATCAATATTTAGATTTGTTATCAGCTCTTCCTATGAAATGGTCTTTAATACTTCATACTGTATGTTTTCTGTACTGTCATATATTGTGACTCTCTCACTGCTCTTCTATTATATAACAGCAGCATCAACACATTTCTCGCCAGAATTTCAGAGCAGTTGAAGATTTCTTTTGTCAACATACCCACAAACGGCACTCAACTATGTGTTGCGTAAGTTGTTTAGACGCTGCTAGTTGTTTATTCAGACATGAGCGATCAACTGTCTGATATGCTCCTAAAGTAAACTGCAGCTATGTGTAATCTGACACAAGCTACCTCAGAGTGTTACAATACCTTCACCCCCAACCTGCGCCATTAGTACGGCCCCCTGACCCCTCCACTTGCCCAGGTCAAACAAGAGCCAGCGAGCTATGACGGCATTCTTCACAACCTCAGTGGTGCTGTGCATCTTCTCACCCTGATATCCTGAGGCCTGAACAGGAACTGTCGGTTCAAGTTGGACTTTTCTATTAAGTCCATGTCTGTTACAGTGATGTGGCCTTCTTTTCCAGCACCGAGGCCGATGAGAGCAAAGTTTTTAAGAAGCTCACAGCCGATAGCACCAGCTCCCACCTTGGAAAACGACAACAAAAGATATGTCAGACTAAATGTTTTGTGTAAAAAAGTGTCATTAAATTAAAGCAGATAAAAATGACAATTTGCCTTTTGAACTGCAGCAGAAAATGATTAATTATTGTTTTCACATTGCACGCAGTTTTTACTGTAGTAAAACAAACACACTCGCTCTCAACACACACATGCAGAGAGTAAACAACAGTAAAAAATAACACTTTGAAAGGAAACAGAGAAAGGGCTTGGCACTGCTGAACAGTCCCTGCGCACCAAGAGGTCAGCACTGGCAGGAAATGCCACCTGAATCACAGCCATTTCCTGCATGTGCCATCATTAACACCAGACAAGATCAAAGGAAAACACAGATGGAGCTCCAGCACTCCAGTGCAGACGGTGCCCCCTGCTGGACAAATATCAAACTCGCCCTCACCAGGAAATACTTCTGCCTCTCAAGCTTCTCCTGGAACGCGGACCCAAACACGGCAGTCTGTCCGTCATACCTTCTGTATTTCTGTCAGAGAGGAAAACAAAAATGTTGACTTTACATCCCTAGAATGTTCCTGACTGACATATATGAAATGTGTAAATTGAATAATCTCTTAACACACTGTTTGAAGGGAGCACTCTGCCAGTTTGTCCTCCTCTTCAGGGAGGCACTCCAGTGCATCAAAATATAGCCACTGCTGAAGAGGCGTAAATTTCCCACTACATGCCTGCAGAAATGTTAAAGTGTGCACAGAGTGAAATACAGTCAGATACAGTATGTACACCACCACCATGCAGTATGTGCTGGGTTATTTAAAAATACACAACGCAGCAATAGCGGTGTTATACTCAATCAGAAAGTGAAAGATGAAACTAACGTTTCAGGCATCATCCTCACCTTAATGACTTCTTGAGCAGCAAGGCCTCCAATGAAAGAATTCATAGGAGCCAAGTCACCCCGGGCTGTGAAGGACAGCTGTCGCACAGCAGCCTCATCCAGCTGCTCCAGCTGTGCCACTGTATTCAGCTGTCTCACCATGTCAAGCAGGGCGTCAGCGTCGGGCTGTATGGGATGAATCATGTTGTGAATAAAATATGGACAATTTATTTTTTACTTATCATACAATCTGTTTTGTAAAATAATTAAATATTGACTGCAGTGTCCTGTAATCTTCACTGACCTGAGACCAAGGAAGAGGGAGTCGCTGTTCTTTCTTCACAAAGCCATGGAGGGCTTGGAAAGCCAAGTGCAGGGTTTTATGCCTTGATAATTTTCCAAACTCGTTCATTATCAGCAGCTCATGATCCAACAGGGCCTCACTCAGTGGTTTCTGCAATTTATGTTACAGTCATCTTAATAACAAAGCTTTTCTCCTCTCCTTTTAACAAAGTGATAATGTGGAAAGTTAAAACAAAATATGATACTTACAAAATTCAGCTTTAATTGCTCTTTAACCTCGGTCACTACTCCTCCGCGCTCATACTCAGAAAAGGCTGAAGTGTCTCCGATGGTGAAGGAGTACTTGCCTGGTGATGGAGGTGAAAATGGCAGATTGATACTGAGACACAGACAAACTCTCCTCACAGCTATTAAAATTCTCCTCCTGCTGCTCCTTGGAAAGGTTGGCAGTACTTGAATGTTATGCAGAAGGGTAGTGTGGCTCATGATCACACTGTGTGTTTCAAGTCTCAACAGCTAAGGAAAGAAAGTAATTGTGGCAAAATACAACTCACTGCGGACTTTGATCTCCACAGGGCCGATGTTGTTGAGCTCTGTCATGCCTTGGACTTCTGAAAAGGTAACTTTGATGCCATCTTGAAATCTGTGATTCTTGTCGTCTGTGCAGAGCACCAGTCCAGGATTGTCCTAAAAAAAACAGTCAGTCAGGTTGACAAACCATCAAACATGGAATAAATATTCTATGAATGCAAACCTGACACCAAAACAGTTGTGCTATTTAATGTTCATTGATTATTGTAAGTATTTGGTAAATGTTTGCTGTTTTAAATCGGCACAATATTTACTGCATTGAAGTGTTACCCTACCTTACCTTCTTCTTGCTTTTGGTTCACCACTTTGTCAAACACATGAGTGTATAAAGGATATTAATACATGGGCTCAGGACCACTTGTCATGGTTTTGGTCCTCTTGTGTTTTGTTGGTTTATTTTCAGTGCATTTTCAGCCTATTACTCTACTATACTATAAATTACTATAAATCCTTTTCTCTCAGTCGCCCCTCGTCTGTTGTTTTGCTCTTGGGTCCAGCAAAAAAAAACCTGAACCCATGACACCACCATTCATTTTATTTATTTATCTTAAACTTTTTTGGAATCTGGGTTGCAAAATTCAATATTATTAAAGCTTACTTCCTACATTTGGACAAACTTTTAAAGACTTTTTTTTTTTCATTTCAGGTCAGAAAGGCCTCCTGTATGTTCTCCCTACGCATATTTAGACTTCCTTTCACAGTCCAAGGTACAATACAGGTTAAGAGAACTGGTAACTCCAAATTGTCTGTAGGTGTGAAAGTTGCCCAACACAGCTCTTAGCAGAATGAGCTGGTTTTAAAATGGATGTCTGGATGTGTTGCAGAGGCTTTAATGCTAACATAAAACAAATAGAAGGTGTTACCTTAGAGATTCTTTGGATTAGTGCTGATGCAGGCGTCTCTCCATTTTGATCCAAGACCTCAAACTTCTCCCCAAAGTCACAGAACAGCTGACTGCAAATGAACCATAAGAGTTTTTTTTATTCTTTCTTGCATTGACTATCAGTCAGATTACAGTCAGTTTGTCTTGCCCACTTACCCACAGAGCCCTTTGGTGTCTGCTACAATGAACCTGATCCCTTTTGAATGGCAGAGCTCACCAAAATGCTTCTGGTCATCCAGTGAGGAGTCGGTGAGGACCACCACCTGAAAAAACAACAGCTCCCCTGCAGTCAAGAGTGTTTTGCTTGTTGTTACATCACTCGTATATTTGAGTTTCACTGTGCTGAGCTACACACCAGAAGCCACCTTAAATCTGAGTATAAGACATGGACGTGGGCAGGATTTCATGACATCACAACTAGTTTAGAAACTACTGGTGCAATATACAAACTTACGCAAGTGTGATGTGGAAACTTGAAACGTGATATACTCATGTTTCCAAAAACACACTTCAGAATGAAACAGAAGACACATGTATAACAGTCAAATATGAAAATATTTGCACAGTCATAGAAGTTATATTTTTATATAAAACTAGGTAATCAATTTTTTAGTGCAAAAATTAAAGACAGACACAAAAGTTGATCCTGTGGTTTTGTAACGTCCACCCTGAAGCCTTTATGCACCATACTGCAGTGATGTACCTGGAACTGCAGAAGCAGGCTGTCACACAGTGGTCCGGTGTGGGCCGACACTTTCACGCGTGGGTTTAAGGCAGACAGCTGTTGCAGGGAACATGTGGCTCGGTTCTGACCGAGATGGGACTCCTTCAGGTAAAACTGGTGCAAAAAAAAAAAAAAAAAGAAAGAAAGAAATCACAGGTTGATGAAATTGTCTCAACACAAGGTTTGTCTGCTTGTTCAGCTGTGATGAAACTGTCTTGATTTTTTTGGTCAATAGCTGTTTCCAAGGTCAAGAACAAACCCTCAAACTCAGAATGACATGCATCTTTTCATGAAATTCCCCTTGAAGTCTTAGCATCCATCCATCCATCCATCCATTATCTACCACTTACTCCTCTGCAGGGTCGCAGGGGACTGGAGCCTATAAGTCTTGGCAGCTTCTCATAATCCTTTTATGGTGTGTTTCAATGCATGGGGGAGGGAGGGGAGTAGATGCACATGATAGTGAAAGTAAACTAACTCTCTTTGAAAAATACTTTTAAAATCACCACAGTCATACTCATCAGCTTTTTCACCCATAAGATACAGTTATTATCAGGATAAATACTGAGAGAACAACTGTCCAGACTTGTCAAATGTATTTATCCTGTTAAAATGATTCATTTTTAAACGCATGTTGTCAGATGTTTGGTTGTATTATGCCAATAATAAAACACACCTGTCTCCTAAAAGATGAATTTATTGACATATTTATTTTAACACACACCTGGGAGGAGAGATCGCTCCACTCTGCCTGACCTTCATCCTGGACTGTGACAGACTTCACTCCGGACAGGATCACATTCTTGGCTATTTCTACTCCAAGACCCCTCAGACCTGCGATCAGGACGTTTGCTGCGCCCATCCGGTGCATGGCGTCATGGCCCAGGACATACCTGTGCAGGTGACAGAGCAGGTGTGGGTCAGCAGTCTCTGCAGGTAAACTCAACAGCATGTGCACTACTTACAGCTGTCTGGAGTAAAAGCCTTCATCGATGTCACCGACTTCTGACATGTTGCAGGTGGAGATGACAGTATCCAGTATGAGAGGACCAGTTTGACCAGCTTGAACTGAGCATCCAGCAACAACCGATCAGGTCAAAGCAGGAACTAAAAGTAAACCTGGTGTGACAAGCAATGAGATGACACTTACAAGAAACGAGGCAATTTCACTTTCGTTTCAGAGGATTTCATCTGGATTCCGTTTCTCCCGACCTGACCGCTAGAGGGCGACGCAGGACTGGTTATGAAAGTTGTAGCCACAGTTTCCAACTGTTGTGAAAATCTGCATGTTTATTAAAGTTTGCAATCCCTGTTTTTGAATGTGGGCCGGAAGACTCGAGAGTGAACTTTATTTAGTTGCTCATTGTGGAAACTCTCCGTAGGTCTACAAGAAATTAAGTGTGATTTTCAAGAAACACATAGGGAAATGAGTGTCCATCTGTTGCTCCTCTTGAGCCCTTGCAAGCCAACGAGGAGCAACAGATG